>JAXIVJ010008825.1:0-53725 GCA_036785665.1 Chirona hameri | reverse complement strand
GCCGGGGTGACGCCCTAAATCGGTTCCTGTGCAGCCGTCTGATGAGTTATGAGGGTGATTTTTTCAGCACTTTTGGGTCCCGTGATTCAACAGGTCGTATTAAATTTTCAGCTTAAAAAGACTGAAGGTACAGCGTCGGCGCGTGCGTGCGCCGTTCGTTTAACATGGGAAACGCGACATTCGGAAATCGCGAAAAACGGGCAAGTTTCTCGCGGTTCCCCGGCCACTTGTGCGGCAACCAAGAGTCGCAGCGGTATGCGAGCAACACTATGTGATAGATAATCGATTGGCCTGGCGTATAAAATGTCGTTGAGAACGATGCGCGTGCCACGAGCAAAGTTGTGACCACTTTAATGATAAAATTGGCCTATTCAGGATTTAAATTTGTGCTCGGAAACTGTTCAATGTAGAACGCTGATCCGGGCACCATTTTGCAGGCGCAGTGACTGTCTTCACATTTTATTTGTTACTCAAAGCTGTGTGACTAATATTTTGGCGTTGCAGTTGAAATGCAATATTTTTGGACCATTTAATGCTTCACACCGCCGTAACACCCAAAATGAGGACAAACTTGACCGGAAAATTTACACAGGCGGATAGCGCCGTTCTTGCTGACCTATATCCACCCAAAATATTCTGCTAATCGCTCATAGGTAACTTATGCTGAAGTCAAACGTAAACGATTACCGACGCTACGCGCCAGTCGGGCGCCGGCCGGCGGCCGGCGATAGCTCCCCCTCGCAATAACGTAACGTCCGGCTCGTTGCTTGCGTAGTTTGGCGCCGGCGGCGCCGCCCACCCGCAATAACGTAGCGTCCGGCTCGTTGCTGGTGGTAGGTAGGCCTACTAACATGCCAAGATCCGCGAGTACTGGCGAGTACCTAGTATTCCGCTAACATATTATCGTGAGTCATTTATAATGCATGTATATTATGTAATCCTACCACACACTACGATTGCTTAATTTTGCCCAAGACTGACACTGCTTCAGTCAAATTCATCCATGAGCGCATGACTAGCTGACATCGCACCTCCCTCGCGAGGATATTTTGCTGAAGTCGGTTGACAGACTTCAGGCATTTAAACCGCTAGAATGTTTGGGCAAAGACTGCGATACGGCAACGAGATACGGTAAGAAGATATGGGAACGAAATACGGCAACAAGATACGGAAACTGGGTACGAGAAAGGGATGCTGTAACTAGATACGGGAACAGGATACGGGAATGAGATACGGGAGCTGATTAAGGTATACGGGATACGGGAACGGGATACGGGATACGGGAACGAGATACGGGAACGGGATACGGGATACGAGAATGGGTTACGGGAACGGGATACGGGAACGGGATACGAGAACGGGATACGGAAACGGGATACGGGATACGGGATACGGAAAAGGGATACGGGAACGGGATACGGAAACGGGATACGGAAACGGAATACGGAAACGGGATACGGAAATGGGATACGGAAACGGGATACGGGATACGGGATACGGGAACGGGATACGGGATACAGGAACGGGATATGGGAACGGGATACGGGAACGGGATACGGGAACGGGATACGGGAACGGGATACGGGAAGGGGATACGGGAAGGGGATACGGGAACGGGATACGGAACGGGATACGGGAACGGGATACGGGAACGGGATACGGGAACACGGGATACGGGAACGGAACGGGAACGGGATACGGGAACGGGATACGGGAACGGGATATGAAACGTGATACGGGGAACGCGATACTGGATACGGGATGGGGGATAAGGGAAACGAGAAAAGGGAGATGGGATACGGGAGATAGGATACGGGAGATAAGATACGGAAGATGGCATACGGGAGATGATATACGGGAGATGGGATACAGGAGATGGGATACGGAAGATGGGATACGGGAGATGGGATACGGAGATGGGATACGGGAGATCGGATACGGGAGATGGATACGGAGCTGGGATACGGGAGATGGGATACGGAGATGGGATACGGGAGATGGGATACGGGAGATGGGATACGGGAGATGGGATACGGGAGATGGATACGGGAGATGGGATACGGGAGATGGGATACGGGAACGGGATACGGGAACGGGATACGGGATACGGGAACGGGATACGGGAACGGGATACGGGAACGGGATACGGAAACGGGATACGGAAACGGGATACGGAAACGGGATACGGGAACGGGATACGGGAACGGGATACGGGATACGGTTTACGGGAATAGGATACGGGAACGGGATCGGGATACGCGAACGGGATACGCGAACGGGATACGGGAACGGGATACGGGATACGGGAACGGGATACGGGAACGGGATACGGGAACGAGAACGGGATACTGGAACGGGATAATGGAACGGGATACGGGAACGGGATACGGGAACGGGATACGGGAACGGGATACGGGAACGGGATACGGGAACGGGATACGGGAACCGGATACGGGAACCGGATACGGGAACCAGATACGGGAACCGGATACGGGAACGGGATAAGGGAACAGGATACGGTAACGGGATACGGTAACGGGATACGGTAACGGGATACGGTAACGGGATGCGGTAACGGGATACGGTAACGGATACGGTAACGAGATACGGTAACGGGATACGGTAACGGATACGGCAACGGGATACGGCAACGGGATACGGTAACGGGATACGGTAACGGGATACGGTAACGGGATACGGGAACGGGATACGGGAACGGGATACGGGAACAGGATACGGGAATGGGAGACTGGAACGGGATACAAGAACGGGAACGGGGTACGGAATACGACATACGGACTACGGACTACGGACTACGGACTACGGAATACGGAATAAGGAATAAGGAATACCGAATACTGAATACGGAATACGAGATACGGGAAACGGCTAGCATATATAAATTAGCTGGCTATATAAATTGCGCATCGCGCAATAAAGGCCATCTAGTCTCTATATTATAAATCCTAAAAGATGACCCGCCGCCGCCGCCGCCGCCGCCGCCGGAGTGACGCCCTAAATCGTTTCCTGTGCAGTTGTCTGATGAGTTATGAGAGTTATTTTTTTAGGACTTTTGGGTCCCCTGATTCAACAGGTCGTATCAAGTTTTGGTGTCGATCCGCACGACGGTGCGGCGTCGGCACGTGCGCGCGTGCGCCATTCGTTTAACATGGGAAACGCGACATTGTGAAATCGCGAAAAACGGGCAAGTTTCGCCGGGTTCCCTGGCTGCTTGCTCGGCAACCGAGCGTCGCAGCGATACGCGAGCAACACTATGTGATAGATAATCGATTGACCTTGCGTATAGGATGTCGTCCAGAGCGATGCACGTGCCACGTGCAAAGTTGTGACCACTTTCATGAAAAAAATTGGCATATTCAGGATTTAAATTGGTGCTCGGAAACCGTTCGACGTAGAAGGCTGAACCGGGCACCGTTTTGCAGGCGCAGCGACAGTCTTCAAATTATATGTGTTACTCAAAGCTGTGTGACTAATATTTTGGAGTTGAAGTTGAAATGCAATATTTTCGGACCAATTAATGCTTCACACCGCCGTAACACCCAACACGAGGACAAACTTGCCCGGCAAATTTACACAGACGGATAGCGCCGTTCTTGCTGATCTATATCCAACCACAATATTATGTAAATCGCTCATAGGTAACTTATGCTGAAGTCAAACGTAAACGATTACCGACGCTAACGTTGCGAAATAATTGCGTCGAATAAAATATCATCGGTTAAGTTTTCCCAACACTGACACTGCCGCAGTCAAATTCATCAATGAGCGCATGACCAGCTGACGTCGCACCTCCCTCCCTGGGAGATTTTGCTGAAGCCGGTTGACATATTTCAGGCATGTAAACCGCTAAAATGTTTTGGCAGAGACTGCGACACGGGAACGAGATACGGTAAGAAGATATGGGAACGAAATACGGCAACAAGATACGGAAACTGGGTACGGAAAGGGATGCTGGAACGAGATACGGGAACAGGATACGGGAATAAGATGCGGTAACTAGATATGGTAAGGAGATATCGGAACGGTGTACTAGATACGGGAATAAGATACGGGAGCGGTATACGGGAGCGGGATACGGGAGCGGGATACGGGAGCGGGATACGGGAGCGAGATACGGGAACGTTATACGGGAACGGGATACGGAAGCGGATACGGAAACGGGATACGGAAACGGGATACGGAAACGGGATACGGAAACGGGATACGGAAACGGGATACGGAAACGGGATACGGGAGCGATATACGGGAGCGGGATACGGGATCGGGATACGGGAGCGGGATAAGAGAACGGGATACGGGATCGGGATACGTTAACAGGATACGGGAACGGGATACGGGAACGGGATAAGGGAACGGGATACGGGATACGATATACGGGAACGGGATATGGGAACGGGATATGGGAAAAGGATACGGGAACGAAATGCGGGATACGGGAACGGGATACGGGAACGGGATACGGGAACGGGATACGGGAACGGGATACGGGAACGGGATACGGGAACGGGATACGGGAACGGGATACGGGAACGGGATACGGGAACGGGATACGGGAACGGGATATCGGAACGGGATACGGGAACGGGATACGGGAACGGGAAACGGGATACGAGAATGGGATACGGGATAGGAAACGGCATACGGGAACGGGATACGGGAACGGCATACGGGAACAGGACACGATAATGGGATACGGGAACGGGATAGGGTAACGTGATACGGAAATGGGATACGGGATACGGGAACGGGAACTGGAGCGGGAGCGCCATACGGGATACGGGAACGGGATACGGGATACGGGAAAGGTATAGGGAAAGGGATACGGGAACGGGATACGGGAACGATATACGGGATACGGGAACGGGATACGGGAACGGGATACGGGAACAGGATACGGGAACGGGATACGGGAACGGGATACGGGAACGGGAAACGGGATACGAGATACGGGATACGGGAACGGGATGCTGGAACGGTATACGGGAACTGGATACGGGAGCTGATTAAGGAATACGGGATACGGGAACGTGATACGGGATCATAATATAGGAACGGGATACGGGATACGGAAACGGGAAACGAGATACGGGATACGGGAACGGGATACGGGAACGGGATACGTGAACGTGATACGGGAACGTGATACGGGAACGTGATACGGGAACGTGATACGGGAACGTGATACGGGAACGTGATACGGGAACGGGATGCGGAAACGAGATACGGAAACGGGATACGGGAACGAGAACAGGAACGGGAACTGGAGAGGGAGCGGGATACGGTATACGGGATACGGGATACGGGATACGGGAACGGGATACGGGAACGGGATACGGGAACGGGATACGGGAACGAAAACGGGATACGGGAACGGGATACGGGAACGGGATACA
The DNA here is from genome assembly GCA_036785665.1 of Chirona hameri. Classification (NCBI taxonomy): domain Eukaryota; kingdom Metazoa; phylum Arthropoda; class Thecostraca; order Balanomorpha; family Balanidae; genus Chirona; species Chirona hameri. The sequence goes on along the minus strand of JAXIVJ010008825.1, from coordinate 48,311 downwards.
ATCACGGGAACGGGATACGTAATACGGAATACGAGATACGGAATACGGAATACGGAATACGGAATAAGGAATACGGAATACGAGATATGGACTACGGAATACGGAATACGAGATACGGACTACGAAATACGGAATACAGAATAAGGAATAAGGAATACGGAATACTGAATACGGAATACGAGATACGGGAAACGGCTAGCATATATAAATTAGCTGGCTATATAAATTGCGCATCGCGCAATACAGGCCCTCTAGTCTCTATCCCTATCTCTATCTCTATATTATCTCTATATTATAAATCCTAAAAGATGACCCGCCGCCGCCGCCGCCGCCGCCGGAGTGACGCCCTAAATTGGTTCCTGTGCAGCCGTCTGATGAGTTATGAGGGTAATTTTTTCAGCACTTTTGGGTACCGTGATTCAACAGGTCGTATCAAGTTTTGGTGTCGATCCGACCGACGGTGCGGCGTCGGCACGTGCGCGCGTGCGCCATTCGTTTAACATGGGAAACTCGACATTGTGAAATCGTGAAAAATGGGCAAGTTTCGCCCGGTTCCCCGGCCGCTTGCTCGGCAACCGAGAATCGCAGCGATATTCGAGCAACACTATGTGATAGATAATCGATTGGCCTTGCGTATAGGATGTCGTCCAGAGCGATGTGCGTGCCACGTGCAAAGTTGTGACCACTTTCATGATAAAATTGGCATATTCAGGATTTAAATTGGTGCTCGGAAACCGTTCGACGTAAAAGGCTGATCCAGGCACCATTTTGCAGGCGCAGCGACCGTCTTCAAATTATATGTGTTACTCAAAGCTGTGCGACTAATATTTTGGAGTTGAAGTTGAAATGCAATATTTTTGGACAATTTAATCCTTCACACCGCCGTAACACCCAAAACGAGGACAAACTTGACCGGCAAATTTACACTGACGGATAGCACCGTTCTTGCTGACCTATATCCAACCAAAATATTCTGTAAAACGCTCATAGGTAACTTATGCTGAAGTCAAACGTAAACGATTACCAACGCTAACGTTGCGAAATAATTTCGTCGAATAAAATAGTATCGTTTAAGTTTGCCCAAGACTGACACTGCCGCAGTCAAATTCATCAATGAGCGCATGACTAGCTGACGTCGCACCTCCCTCCCGGGGAGATTTTGTTGAAGCCAGTTGACATATTTCAGGCATGCAAACCGCTAAAATGTTTTGGCAGAGACTGCGACACGGAAAAGAGATACGGTAAGAAGATATGGGAACGAAATACGGCAACAAGATACGGAAACTGGGTACGAGAAAGGGATGCTGGAACGAGATACGGGAACAGGATACGGGAATGAGATACGTTAACTAGATATGGTAAGGAGATATCGGAACGGTGTACAAAAAAACGGGAATGAGATACGGGAGCGGGATGCCGGAGCGGCATAAGTGAACGGGATACGGGAACGGGATACGGGAACGGGATACGTAAACGGGGTACGGGAACGGGTTACGGGAACGGGTTACGGGAACGGGTTACGGGAACGGGTTGCGGGAACGGGTTACGGGAACGGGTTACGGGAATGGGTTACGGGAACGGGTTACGGGAACGGGTTACGGGAACGGGTTACGGGAACGGGTTACGGGAACGGGTTACGGGAACGGGTTACGGGAACGGGTTACGGGAACGGGTTACGGGAACGGGTTACGAGAGCGGGATAAGAGAACGGGATACGGGATCGGGATACGTTAACAGGATACGGGAACGAGATACGGGAACGGGATACGAGATACGGGAACGGGATATGGGAACTGGATATTGGAACAGGATACGGGAACGGGATACCGCAACGGGATACGGGAACGGGATACGGGAACGGGATACGGGAACGGGATACGGGAACGGGATACGGGAACGGGATACGGGAACGGCATACGGGAACGGGATACGGGAAGGGGATACGGGAACGGGATACGGGAACGTCATACGGGAACGGGATACGGGAACGGGATATGGGAACGGGATATGGGAACGGGATACGGGAACGGGATACGGAAACGGGAACGGGATACGGGATACCGGATACGGGAATGGGATACGGGAACGGGATACAGGATAGGGAACGATTTACGGGAAGGGATACGGGAACGGGATACGGGAACAGGATACGGGAACGGGATACGGGAACGGGATACGGGAACGGGATACGGGAACGTTATGCGGAAACGGGATACGGCAACGGTATACGGGATACGGGAACAGGATACGGAAACGGGATACGGGAACTAGATACGGGAACTAGATACGGGAACGGGATACGGTAACGGGATACGGTAACGGGATACGGTAACGGGATACGGTAACGGGATACGGTAACGGGATACGGTAACGGGATACGGTAACGGGATACGGTAACGGGATACGGTAACGGGATACGGGAACGGGATACGGGAACAGGATACGGGAACGGGAGACGGGAACGGGATACAAGAACGGGAACGGGATACGGAATACGACATACGGACTACGGAATACGGAATACGAAATACGGAATAAGGAATAAGGAATACCGAATACTGAATACGGAATACGAGACACTGGAAACGGCTAGCATATATAAATTAGCTGGCTATATAAATTGCGCATCGCGCAATAAAGGCCATCTAGTGGTGGTATTCAATTTTCAGCTTAATAAGACCAACGGTGCGGCGTCGGCGCGTGCGCGCGTGCGCCATTCGTTTAACATGGGAAACGCGACATTGTGAAATCGCGAAAAACGAGCAAGTTTCGCCCGGTTCCCCGGCCGCTTGCTCGGCAACCGAAAGTCGCAGCGGTATGCGAGCAACACTATGTGATAGATAATCGATTGGCCTTGCGTATAGGGTGTCGTCCAGAGCGATGCGCATGTCACATGCAAAGTTGTGACTACTTTAATGATAAAATTGGCCTATTCAGGATTTCAATTGGTGCTCGGAAACTGTTTGACGTAGAACGCTGATCCGGGCACCATTTTGCAGGCGCAGTGACCGCCCTCAAATTATATTTGTTACTCAAAGCTGTGAGACTAATATTTTGGCGTTGAAGTCGAATTGCATTATTTTTGGACAGTTGAATCCTTCACACCGCCGTAACACCCAAAATGAGGACAAACTTGACCGGAAAATTTACACAGACGGATAGCGCCGTTCTTGCTGACCTATATCCACCCAAAGTATTTTGCTAATCGCTCATAGGTAACTTATGCTGAAGTCAAACGTAAACGATTACCGACGCTATGCGCCAGTCGGGCGCCGGCCGGCGGCCGGCGATAGCTCCCTCACGCAATAACGTAACGTCCGGCTCGTTGGCTTCCGTAGTCTGGCGCCGGCGGCGCCGCCCGCCCGCAATAACGTAACGTCCGGCTCGTTGCTCGTGGTAGGTAGGTCTACTAACATGCCAAGATCCGCGGGCACTGGCGTGTAACTAATATTCCGCTAACATATTATCGTGAGTCATTTATAATGCATGTATATTATGTAATCATACCACAAACTACGATTGCTTAATTTTGCCCAAGACTGACACTGCTTCAGTCAAATTCATCCATGAGCGCTTGACTAGCTGACATCGCACCTCCCTCGCGAGGATATTTTGTTGAAGTCGGTTGACAGATTTCAGGCATTTAAACCGCTAGAATGTTTTGGCAGATACTGCGATACGGCAACGAGATACGGTAGGAAGATATGGGAACGAAATACGGCAACAAGATAAGGAAACTGGGTACGATAAAGGGATGCTGGAACTAGATACGGGAACAGGATACGGGAATGGGATACGGGAACTAGATATGGTAAGAAGATATCGGAACGGTGTACGATATACGGGAATGAGATACGGGAGTGGGATACGGGAACTGGATACGGGAGTGGGATGCGGGAACTGGATACGGGAGCTGATTAAGGTATACGGGATACGGGAACGGAATACGGGATACCGGAACGGGATACGGGAAGGGGATACGGGAACGAGATACGGGAACGGGATACTGGAACGGGATACGGGAACGGGATACAGGAACGGGATACGGGAACGGGATACGGGAACGGGATACGGGAACGGGATACAGAAACGGGATACGGAAACGGGATAGAGAAACGGGATACATAAACGGGATACGGGAACGGGATACGGGATACGGGAACGGGATACGGGAACGGGATACGGGAATGGGATACGGGAACGGGATACGGGAACGGGATACGGGAACGGGATACGGGAACGGGATACGGGAACAGGATACGGGAACGGGATACGGGAACGGGATACAGAACGGGATACAGGAACGGGTTACGGGAATGGGATACGGGAACGGGATACGGGAATTGGATAAGGGAACGGGATACGGGAACGGGAAAGGGATAGGGGAACGGATACGGGAACGGGATACGGGAACGGGATACGGGAACGGGATACTGGAACGGGATACGGGAACGGGATACTGGATACGGGAACGGGATACGGAAACGGGATACGGAAACGGGATACGGGATACTGAAACGGGAAGGATACGGGATCGGATACGTAACGGGATACAAGATACGGGAACTGGATACGGAACGGGATACGAGAACGGGAAACAGTAAGGGGATTCGGAAACTGGATACGGGAGCGGGATAAAGGATACGAGATCGGACACGTGAACGGGATACGGGATACGGAAACGGGAAACGGGAAACGGGAAACGAGATACGGGAACGGGATACGGGAATGGGATACGGGAACGGGATACGGGAACGGGATACGGGAACGGGAGACGGGAACGGGATACGGGAACGGGATACGTGAACGGGATACGGGAACGGGATACGGGAACGAGATACGGGAACGGGATACGGGAACGGGATACGGGAACGGGATACGGGAACGGGATACGGGATACGGGAACGGGATACGGAAACGGGAAACTAGATGCGGGATACGGGATACGAGAACGGGATACGAGAACGGGATACGGGAACGGGATACGGGAACGGGATACGGGAACGGGATACGGGAACCAGATACGGGAACCGGATACGGGAACCGGATACGGGAACGGTATACGGGAACGGGATACGGGAACGGGATACGGGAACGGGATACGGGAACGGGATACGGGAACGGGATACGGGAACGGGATACGGGAACGGGATACGGGAACGGGATACGGGAATGGGATACGGGAACGGTATACGGGAACGGGATATGGGAACGGGATACGGGATACAGGATACGGGATACAGGATACGGGATACGGGATGCAGGATACGGGATACAGGATACGGGAACGGGATACGGGAACGGAATACGGGAACGGGATACGGAATACGGAATACGAGACATGGAATACGGAATACGGAACACGGGAAACGGCTAGCATATATAAATTAGCTGGCTATAGAAATTGCGCATCGCGCAATACAGGCCCTCTATCTCTATCCCTATATTATAAATCCTAAAAGATGACCCGCCGCCGCCGCCGCCGCCGCCGGGGTGACGCCCTAAATCGGTTCCTGTGCAGCCGTCTGAAGAGTTATGAGGGTGATTTTTTCAGAACTTTTGGGTCCCGTGATTCAACAGGTCGTATTAAATTTTCAGCTTCAAAAAACAAAGGTGCGGCGTCGGCGCGTGCGCGCGTGCGCCATTCGTTTAACATGGGAAACGAGTCATTCGGAAATCGCGAAAAACGGGCAAGTTTCGCCCGGTTCCCCGGCCGCTTGCTCGGCAACCGAGAGTCGCAGCGGTATGCGAGCAACACTATGTGATAGATAATCGATTGGCCTTGCGTATAGAGTGTCGTCCAGAGCGATGCGCGTGCCACGTGCAAAGTTGTGACCACTTTAATGATAAAATTGGCCTATTCAGGATTTCAATTGGTGCTCGGAAACTGTTTGACGTAGAACGCTGATCGGGGCACCATTTTGCAGGCGCAGTGACTGTCTTCAAATTATATGTGTTACTCAAAGCTGTGAGACTAATGTTTTGGCGTTGAAGTTGAAATGCAATATTTTTGGACCATTTAATGCTTCACACCGCTGTAACACCCAAAATGAGGACAAACTTGACCGGAAAATTTACACAGACGGATAGCGCCGTTCTTGCTGACCTATATCCATCCAAAATATTTTGCTAATCGCTCATAGGTAACTTTTGCTGAAGTCAAACGTAAACGATTACCGACGCTATGCGCCAGTCGGGCGCCGGCCGGCGGCCGGCGATAGCTCCCTCACGCAATAACGTAACGTCCGGCTCGTTGGCTTGCGTAGTCTGGCGCCGGCGGCGCCGCCCGCCCGCAATAACGTAACGTCCGGCTCGTTGCTCGTGGTAGGTAGGTCTACTAACATGCCAAGATCCGCGAGCACTGGCGAGTACCTAATATTCCGCTAACATATTATCGTGAGTCATTTATAATGCATGTATATTATGTCATCCTACCACACACTACGATTGCTTAATTTTGCCCAAGACTGACACTGCTTCAGTCAAATTCATCCATGAGCGCATGACTAGCTGACGTCGCACCTCCCTCGCGAGGATATTTTGTTGAAGTCGGTTGACAGATTTCAGGCATTTAAACCGCTAGAATGTTTTGGCAGACTGCGATACGGCAACGAGATACGGTAAGAAGATATGGGAACGAAATACGGCAACAAGATACGGAAACTGGGTACGAGAAAGGGATGCTGGAACTAGATACGGGAACAGGATACGGGAATGAGATACGGGAACTAGATATGGTAAGGAGATATCGGAACGGTGTACGAGATACGGGAATGAGATACGGGAGCGGGATACGGGAACGGGATACGGTAACTGGATACGGGAGCTGATTAAGGTAAACGTGATACGGGAACGGGATATGGTATACGGAATCAGAATACGGAAACGGGATACGGGAACGGGAAACGGGAACGGGATACGGGAACGGGATACGGGAACGGGATACGGGAACGGGAACGGGATACGGGAAACGGGAACGGGATACGGGAACGGGATACGGCAACGGGATACGGGAACGGGATACGGGAACGGGATACGGGAACGGAATACGGGAACGGGATGCGGGAAGGGGATACAGGAACGCAATGCGGGAACGAGATAGGGGAACGGGAACAGGATACGGGAACAGGATACGGGAACAGGATACGGGAACAGGATACGGGAACAGGATACGGGAACAGGATACGGGAACAGGATACGAGAACAGGATACGAGAACAGGATACGGGAACAGCATACGGGAACAGGAAACGGGAACAGGATACGGGAACAGGATACAGGAACAGGATACGGGAACGGGATAAGGGAACGGGATACGGGAACGGGATACGGGAACGGGATACTGGTACGGGATACTGGTACGGGATACTGGTACGGGATACTGGTACGGGATACTGGTATGAGATACAGGAACGGGATACGGGAACGGGATAGGGGAACGGGATACGGGAACGGGATACGGGAACGGGATACGGCAACGGGATACGGCAACAGGATACGGCAACGGGATACGGTAACGGGATACGGCAACGGGATACGTTAACAGGATACGGGAACGGGATACGGGAACGGAATACGGGAACGGGATACGGGAACGGGATACGGGAACGGGATACGGGAACGGGATACGGGAACGGGAACGGGATACTGGAACGGGATACGGGAACGGGATACGGGAACGGCATACAGGAACGGGATACGGGAACGGGATACGAGAACGGGATACGGGAACGGGATACGGGAACGAGATACTGGAACGGGATACGGGATACGGGAACGGGATACGGGAACAGGATACGGGACCGGGTTACAAGAACGAGACACGGTATACGGGCCTGGTATACGTAAACAGGATACGGAAACGGGATACGGGAACGGAATTCTGGAACGGGATGCGGGAACGAGATACGGGAACGGGATACGGGAACGGGATACGGGAACGGGATACGGGAACGGGATACGGGAACGGGATACGGTAACGGGATATGGGAACGGGATACGGGAACGGGATATGGGGACGGGATACGGGAACGGGATACGGGAACGGGATACGGGAACGGGATACGGGAACGGGATACGGGAACGGGATACGGGAACGGGATACGGGAACGGGGTACGGGAACAGGATACGGGAACGGGATACTGGAACGGGATACCGGGAACGGGATACCGGGAACAGGATACGGGATACGGGAACGGGATACGTAATACGTAATACGTAATACGTAATACGTAATACGTAATACGTAATACAAAATACGGAATACATAATACGGAAAACGGAATACGGAATACGAGATACGAAATACGAGATACGGAATACGGAATACGGAATACGGAATACGGAAAACGGAATTGTGAATACGGAATACAGAATACAGAATACGGAATACGAGACACTGGAAACGGCTAGCATATATAAATAAGCTGGCTATATAAATTGCGCATCGCGCAACAAAGGCCATCTAGTAAATCCTAAAAGATGACCCGCCGCCGCCGCCGCCGCCGCCGCCGCCGGAGTGACGCCCTAAATCGGTTCCTGTGCAGTCGTCTCATGAGTTATGAGAGTTATTTTTTTCAGGAATTTTGGGTTCCGTGATTCAACAGGTCGTATTAAATTTTCAACTTAATAAGACCAAAGGTGCGGTGTCGGCGCGTGCGCGCGTGCGCCATTCGTTTAACATGGGGAACGCGACATTCGGAAATCGCGAAAAACGGGCAAGTTCCTCGCGGTTCCCCGGTCACTTGCTCGGCAACCAAGAGTCGCAGCGGTACGCGAGCAACACTATGTGATAGATAATCGATAGGCCTGGCGTATAAAATGTTGTTGAGAACAATGCGCGTGCCACGTGCAAAGTTGTGACCACTTTAATGATAAAATTGGCCTATTCAGGATTTAAATTGGTGCTCGGAAACTGTTCAACGTAGAACGCTGATCCGGGCACCAATTTGCAGGCGCAGTGACCCTCTTCAAATTATATTTGTTACTCAAAGCTGTGAGACTAATATTTTGGCGTTCAAGTTGAAATGCAATATTTTTGGGCCATTTAATGCTTCACACCGCCGTAACACCCAAAATAAGGACAAACTTGACCGGAAAATTTACACAGACGGATAGCGCCGTTCTTGCTGACCTATATCCACCCAAAATATTTTGCTAATCGGTCATAGGTAACTTATGCAGAAGTCAAACGTAAACGATTACCGAAGCTATGCGCCAGTCGGGCGCCGGCCGGCGGCCGGCGATAGCTCCCTCACGCAATAACGTAACGTCGGGCTCGTTGGCTTGAGTAGTCTGCCCCCGGCGATAGCTGCCGCCCGCAATAACGTAACGCCCGGCTCGCTCGTGGCAGGTACAGATATTATCGTGAGTCATTTATAATGCGTGTATATTATGTAATACTACCACACACTGCGATCGTTTAATTTTGCCCAAGGCTGACACTGCTTCAGTCAAATTCATCCATGAGCGCATGACTAGCTGACGTCGCACCTCCTTCGCGAAGAGATTTTGTGGAAGCCGGTTGACAGATTTCAGGCATTTAAACCGCTAGAATGTTTTGGCAGAGACTGCGATGCGGCAACGAGATACGGTAATAAGATATGGAACGAAATACGGCAACAAGATACGGAAACTGGGTACGAAAAAGGGATGCTGGAACTAGATACGGGAACAGGACACGGGAATGAGATACGGGAACTAGATATGGTAAGGAGATATCGGAACGGTGTACGAGATACGGGAATGAAATACGGGAGCGGGATACGGGAACGGGATACGGTAACTGGATACGGGATCTGATTAAAGTATCCCGGATACGCGAACGGTATACCGGATACGGGATCAGAATACGGAAACGGGATACGGGAACGGGATATAAGATGTCGGGATACACGCGATATACGGGAACTGGATACGGAACGGGAAACCGGAAGGGGTTTCGGAAACTGGATACGGGAGCGGGATAAAGGATATGGGATCGGATACGTGAAGGGGATACGAGATACGGAAACGGGAAACGAGATACGGGATATTCCAACGGGATACGGGAACGGGATACGGGATACGGGAACGGGATACGGGATACAGGAACGGAATACAGGAACGGGATACAGGAACGGGATACGGGAACGGGATACGGGAACGGGATACGGGAACGGGATACGGGAACGGGATACGGGAACGGGATACGGGAACGGGATACGGGAACGGGATACGGGAACGGGATACGGGATACGGGAACGGGATACGGGAACGGGGTATGGGAACTGGATGCGAGAACAGGATACGGGAACAGTATACGGGATACGGGCACGGGATACAGAAACGGAAACATGTTACGGGAACGGGATATGGGAACGGGATACGGGAACGGGATACGGGAACGGGATACGGGAACGGGATACGGGAACGGGATACGGGAACGGGATACGGGAACGGGATACGGGAACGGGATACGGGAATGGGATACGGGAACGGGATACGGGAAACGGGAACGGGATACGGGAACGGGAACGGGATACAGGAACGGGATATGGGAACGGGATACGGGAACAGGATACGGCAACGGGATACGGGAACGGGATACAGGAACGGGATACACGAACGGGATGCAGGAACGGGATACAGGAACGGGATACGGAAATGGGATTCGGGATACGGGAACGGGATACGGAAAAGAGATACGGGAACGGGATACGGGAACGGGATACGATAACTGGATACGGGAACGGAATACGGGAACGGGATACGGGAACGGAATACGGTAACAGTATACAGGAACGGGGAAACGGGATGCGGTAACGGGATATGGTAACGGGATACGGTAACGGGATACGGTAACGGGATACGGTAACGGGATACTGTAACGGGATACGGGATACGGGATACGGGAACGGGTTGGGATACGTAATACGTAATACGTAATACGGAATACGGAATACAGAATACAGAATACGGAATACGAAAAACGAGATACGGAATATGTAATACGGAATAATAAATACGGAATACTGAATACGGAATACGGAATACGGAATACGGAATACGGAATACGGAATACTGAATACGGAATACGGAATACTGAATACGGAATACTGAATACGGAATACTGAATACGGAATACTGAATACGGAATACTGAATACGGAATACTGAATACGGAATACTGAATACGGAATACTGAATACAGAATACGAGACACTGGAAACGGATATCATATATAAATAAGCTGGCTATATAAATTGCGCATCGCGCAATAAAGGCCAGGCCAGGAAACGAGATACGGGATACTCCAACGGGATACGGGAACGGGATACGGGATACGGGAACGGGATACGGGATACGGGAACGGGATACGGGAACGGGATACGGGAACGGGATACGGGAACGGGATACGGGAACGGGATACGGGAACGGGATACGGGAACGGGATACAGGAACGGGATACGGGAACGGGATACGGGAACGGGATACGGGATACGGGAACGGGATACGGAAACGGGGTATGGGAACTGGATGCGAGAACAGGATACGGGGACAGTATACGGGATACGGGCACGGGATACAGAAACGGAAACATGTTACGGGAACGGGATACGGGAACGGGATACGGGAACTGGATACGGGAACGAGATAGGGAACGGGATACGGGAACGGGATACGGGAACGGGATACGGGAACGGGATACGGGAACGGGATACGGGAACGGGATACGGGAACGGGATACGGGAACGGGATACGGGAATGGGATACGGGAACGAGATACGGGAAACGGGAACGGGATACGGGAAACGGGAACGGGATACGGGAACAGGATACGGCAACGGGATACCGGAACGGGATACAGGAACGGGATACAGGAACGGGATACGGAAATGGGATACGGGATACGGGAACGGGATACGGAAAAGAGATACGGGAACGGGATACGGGAACGGGATACGAGAACTGGATACGGGAACGGAATACGGGAACGGGATACGGGAACGGAATACGGTAGCAGTATACAGGAACGGGGAAACGGGATACGGTAACGGGATACGGTAACTGGATACGGTAACGGGATACGGTAACGGGATATGGTAACGGGATGCGGTAACGGGATACGATAACGGGATACGGTAGCGGGATACGGTAACGGGATACGGTAACGGGATACGGTAACGGGATACGGTAACGGGATACGGTAACGGGAGACGGTAACGGGATACGGGATACGGGAACGGGTTGGGATACGTAATACGTAATACGTAATACGGAATACGGAATACAGAATACAGAATACGGAATACGAGAAACGAGATACGGAATATGTAATACGGAATAATAAATACGGAATACTGAATACGGAATACGGAATACGGAATACTAAATACGGAATACTGAATACGGAATACTGAATACGGAATACTGAATACGGAATACTGAATACGGAATACTGAATACGGAATACTGAATACGGAATATTGAATACGGAATACTGAATACGGAATGCGGGACACTGGAAACGGATAGCATATATTAATAAGCTGGCTATATAAATTGCGCATCGCGCAATAAAGGCCATCTAGTCTCTATATTATAAATCCTAAAAGATGACCCGCCGCCGCCGGAGTGACGCCCTAAATCGGTTCCTGTGCAGCCGTCTGATGAGTTATGAGGGTGATTTTTTTCAGGACTTTTGGGAATCGTGATTCAACAGGTCGTATCAAGTTTTGTTGACGATCCGACAGACGGTGCGGTGTCGGCGCGTGCGCGCGTGCGCCATTCGTTTAACATGGGAAACGCGACATTGTGAAATCGCGAAAAATGGGCAAGTTTCGCCCGGTTCCCCGGCCGCTTGCTCGGCAACCAAGCATGGCAGCGATATGCGAGCAACACTATTTGATTGATAATCGATTGACCTTGCGTATAGGATGTCGTCCAGAGCGATGCGCGTGCCACGTGCAAAGTTGTGACCACTTTGATGAAAAAATGGCATATTCAGGATTTAAATTGGTGCTCGGAAACCGTTCGACGTAGAAGGCTGAACCGGGCACCATTTTGCAGGCGCAGTGACCGTCTTCAAATTATATGTGTTACTCAAAGCTGTGTGACTAATATTTTGGAGTTGAAGTTGAAATGCAATATTTTCGGACCAATTAATGCTTCACACCGCCGTAACACCCAAAACGAGGACAAACTTGCCCGGCAAATTTACACAGACGGATAGCGCCGTTCTTGCTGATCTATATCCACCCAAAATATTATGTAAATCGCTCATAGGTAACTTATGCTGAAGTCAAACGTAAACGATTACCGACGCTAACGTTGCGAAATAATTGCGTCGAATAAAATATCATCGGTTAAGTTTTCCCAACACTGACACTGCCGCAGTCAAATTAATCAATGAGCGCATGACTAGCAGACGTCGCACCTCCCTCCCGGGGAGATTTTGTTGAAGCCGGTTGACATATTTCAGGCATGTAAGCCGCTAAAATGTTTTGGCAGAGACTGCGACACGGGAACGAGATACGGTAAGAAGATATGGGAACGAAATACGGCAACAAGATACGGAAACTGGGTACGAGAAAGGGATGCTGGAACGAGATACGGAAACAGGATACGGGAATAAGATGCGGTAACTAGATATGGTAAGGAGATATTGGAACGGTGTACTAGATACGGGAATAAGATACGGGAGCGGGATACGGGAGCGGGATACGGAAACGGGATACGGGAACGTGATACAGGAACGTGATACGGGAACGTGATACGGGAATGGAATACAGAAACAAGATACGGCAACGGGATACGGAAACGAGGACTGGAGTGGGAGCGCGATACGGGATATTGGAACGGGATACGGCAACGGGATACGGGAATGGGATACGGGAATAGGATACGGGAATGGGATACGGGAACAGGATATGGGATACGGGAACGGAATACGGGAACGGGATACGGGATACGGGAACGGGATACGGGAACGGGGAACGGGAACGGGATACTGGAACGGGATACGGGAACGAGATACGGGAACGGGATACAGGAACGCGATACGGGAGCGTCATACAGGAACGTGATACGGGAACGTAATACGGGAATGGGATACGGAAACAAGATACGGAAACGGGATACGGGAACGGGGACTGGAGTGGGAAGGCGATACGGGATACTAGAACGGGATACGGCAACGGGATACGGGAATGGGATACGGGAATGGGATACGGGAATGGGATACGGGAATGGGATACGGGAATGGGATACGGGAATGGGATACGGGAATGGGATACGGGAATGGGATACGGAATGGGATACGGGAATGGGATACGGGAATGGGATACGGGAACGGGATACGGGAACGGGATACGGGAACGGGATACGGGAACGGGATACGGGAACAGGATACGGGAACGGGATACGGGAACGGGATACGGGAACGGGATACAGGAACGGGATACGGGAACAGGATACGGGATACGGGATACGGGAACAAGATAAGGGAACGTGATACGGGAACGTGATACGGGAACGGGATACGGGAACGGGATACGGGAACAGGATACGGGATACGGGATACGGGAACAAGATAAGGGAACGTGATACGGGAACGTGATACGGGAACGGGATACGGGATACGGTATACGGGAACGGGATACCGGAACGGGATACGGGAAAGGGATACCGGAAAAACATACGGGAACGGGATACGGGAACGGGAAACGGGAACGGGATATGGGATACGGGAACGGGATACGGGAACGGGATACGGGAACTGGAGACGGGAACGGGATACGGGAACGGGATACGGGAACAGGATACGGTAACGGGATACGGGAAAGGGATACGGGAACGGGATACGGGAACGGGATACGGGATACGGGATACGGGAACGGGTACGGGTACGGGATACGGGCACGGGGTACGGGAACGGGAACAGGATACTGGAACAGGATATGGGAACAGGTATTGTATTTTGTATTTTGTATTGCACTTCAGCAGGTTCATCCACACGATTGAGGTTATTATTGAACCATTGTCATACAAAGTTCACATGTCAGTCATATGATGATACAGCCTAACTATACTTACATTCGCTGCACAAGCTTACGAGCACGGGACTTACAACTATACACAGTCATCTCACTCAATCCGTTGCGCATCGCTACAGAGTTGTACAGCTTCGATGCGCGATATCCAGAGCAGCGCTTACCATGGTTGTTCTTTGGCCGTGCAATTGATAAGTGAGAAGACTGTCGAGTTGAGCGCGCTACAGCTTCATGGTTGTACGAGAGTTGACATCGCAGTGACAGAGGTCTACAGGTACGGGAACGGGTTATGGGATACGGGAACAGGGTACGGGAACATGATACGGGAACAGGATACGGGAACAGGATACGGGAACAGGATACGGGAACAGGATACGGGAACGGGATATGGGAACGGGATACATGCACGGGATACGGGAACTGGATACGAGAACAGGAACGGGGTACGGTATACAGGAACGGGATACGGGAACGGGATACGGGAACGGGATACGAGAACAGGATATGGGAACGGGATACGGGAACAGGATACGGGAACAGGATACGGGAACAGGATACGGGAACAGGATACGGGAACAGGATACGGGAACAGGATACGGGAACGGGATATGGGAACGGGATACATGCACGGGATACGGGAACTGGATACGAGAACAGGAACGGGGTACGGTATACAGGAACGGGATACGGGAACGGGATACGGGAACGGGATACGAGAACAGGATATGGGAACGGGATACTGGAACGGGATACGGGAATGTGAGACGGGATACGGGAACGGGATACGGGAGCAGCATACGGGCAAGGAATACGGCAACGGGGTACGGGATACGGGATACGGGATACAGAAAACGGGATACGGGATGTGGGGTGTGGGATCCGGGATGCGGGTTACGGGATACCAGAACGGGATACAGGAACGGCATACGGGATACGGGAACGGGATATTAGCTGGCTATATCAATTGAAGGCTATATTAATTGCGCATCGCGCAATACAGGCCCTCTAGAGCTTATTACAGAAGCGGAATCCTGTAGAGCAATACCGGCCCTTCTATAAGCAAACTTAAACGATACGGAATACAGGAAATGGTGCCCGTTTACCGGGCACCATTTCATGAAACTGGGTAGGTGACCACTTTCATGAAAAAATATATCCACCCAAAATATTATGTAAATCGCTCATAGGTAACTTATGCTGAAGTCAAACGTAAACGATTACCGACGCTAACATTGCGAAATAATTGCGTCGAATAAAATATCATTGGTTAAGTTTTCCCAACACTGACACTGCTGCAGTCAAATTCATCAATGAGCGCATGACTAGCAGACACGGGAACGAGATACGGTAAGAAGATATGGGAACGAAATACGGCAACAAGATACGGAAACTGGGTACGAGAAAGGGATGCTGGAACGAGATACGGGAACAGGATACGGGAATAAGATGCGGTAACTAGATATGGTAAGGAGATATCGGAACGGTGTACTAGATACGGGAATAAGATACGGGAGCGGGATACGGGAGCGGGATACGGGAACGGGATACGGGAACGGGATACGGGAACGGGATACGGGAACGGGATACGGGAACGGGATACGGGAACGGGATACAGGAACGTGATACGGGAACGTGATACGGGAATGGAATACAGAAACAAGATACGGCAACGGGATACGGAAACGAGGACTGGAGTGGGAGCGCGATACGGGATATTGGAACGGGATACCGCAACGGGATACGGGAATGGGATACGGGAATAGGATACGGGAATGGGATACGGGAACAGTATATGGGATACGGGAACGGAATACGGGAACGGGATACGGGAACGGGATACGGGATACGGGAACGGGATACGGGAACGGGGTACGGGAACGGGATACTGGAACGGGATACGGGAACGAGATACGGGAACAGGATACAGGAACGCGATACGGGAGCGTCATACAGGAACGTGATACGGGAACGTGATACGGGAATGGGATACGGAAACAAGATACGGAAACGGGATACGGGAACGGAAACTGGAGTGGGAACGCGATACGGGATATTGGAACGGGATACCGCAACGGGATACGGGAATGGGATACGGGAATGGGATACGGGAATGTGATACGGGAATTGGATACGGGAATGGGATACGGGAATGGGATACGGGAATGGGATACGGGAATGGGATACGGGAATGGGATACGGGAATGGGATATGGGAATGGGATACGGGAATGGGATACGGGAATGGGATACGGGAATGGTATACGGGAATGGGATACGTGAATGGGATACGGGAATGGGATACGGGAATGGGATACGGGAATGGGATACGGGAAAGGGATAGGGGAATGGGATACGGGAATGGGATACGATAATGGGATACGGGAACATGATATGGGATACGGGAACGGGATACGGAAACGGAATACGGGAACGGAATACGGGAACGGAATACGGGAACGGAATACGGGAACGGAATACGGGAACGGAATACGGGAACGGAATACGGGAACGTGATACGAGAACGGGATACGAGAACGGGATACGGGAACGGGATACGGGAACGGGATAGGGTAACGGGATACATACGGAAACGGGATACGGGAACGGGATACGGGAACGGGATACAGGAACGGGATACGGGAACGGGATACGGGAACGGGATACGGGAACGGGATACGGGAACGGGATACGGGAACGGGATACGGGAACGGGATACGGGAACAGGATACGGGAACGGGATACGGGAACGGCATACGGGATACGGGAACGGGATACGGGAATGGGATACGGGAACGGGATACGGGAACGGGATACGGGAACGGGATACGGGAACGGGATACGGGAACGGGATACGGGAACGGGATACGGGAACGGGATACGGGAACGGGATACGGGAACGGGATACGGGAACGGGATACGGAAACGGGATACGGGAACGGGGTACGGGATACGTGAACGGGATACGGGAAAGGGATACGGGAACGGGATACGGGGCACGAGAACTGGATACGGGAACGGGATACGGGAAAGGGATACGAGAACGGGATACGGGAACGGGATACGGGAACGGGATACGGAAACGGCATACGGGAATGGGATACATAATACGTGATACGGGAACGGGATACGGGAACGGGATACAGGAACGGGATACGGGAACGGGAAACAGGAACGGGAAATGGGAACGGGATACGGGAACGGGATACAGTTACAGGATAAGGGAACGGGATAAGGGAACGGGATACGGGAACGGGATACAGGAACGGGATACGGGAACGGGATACGGGAACGTGATACGGGAACGGGATACGGAATACGCAAACGGCATACGGGAATGTGATACAGGATACGGGATACGGGATACGGGATACGGGAACGGGATACGGGAACAGGGAACAGGATACGGCAACGGGATACGGAATCTGGATACGGGAGCTGATTAAGGGATTCGGTAACGGTATACGGGATACATGAATGGGATACCGGAACGGGATAGCGGAACGGGATACCGGAACGGGATACCGGAACGGGATACGGGAACTGGATACGGGAACAGGGAACGGGATACGGACACGGGATACGGGCACGGGATACGGGAACGGGATACGGGAACGGGATACGGGAACGGGATACGGGAACGGGATACGGGAACGGGATACGGGAACGGGATACGGGAACGGGATACGGGAACTGTATACGGGAACGGGATACGGGAACGGGATACGGGAACGGGATACGGAAACGGGATACGGGAACGGAATACGGGAACGGGATACGGGAACGGGATACGGGAACGGGATACGGGAACGGGATACGGGAACGGGCTACGGGAACGGGATACGGGAACGGGATACGGGAGCGGGATACGAGAACGGGATACGGGAACGGGAACTGGATACGTAATACGGAATTTGGTATACGGAATACGGAATACGAGATACGGAATACGGAATACGGAATAATGAATACAGAATACGGAATACGGGACACTAGAAACGGCTAGCATATATACATAAGCTGGCTATATAAATTGCGCATCGCGCAATAAAGGCCATCTAGTCTCTATATTATAAATCCTAAAAGATGACCCGCCGCCGCCGCCGCCGCCGCCGCCGCCGGAGTGACGCCCTAAATCGGTTCTTGTGCAGCTGTCTGATGAGTTACCAGGATATTTTTTTCAGGACTTTTGGGTGCCGTGATTCAACAGATCGTATCAAGTTTTGGTGTCGATCCGACCGACGGTGCGGTGTCGGCACGTGCGCGCGTGCGCCATTCGTTTAACATGGGAAACGCGACATTGTAAAATCGCGAAAAATGGGCAAGTTTCGCCCGGTTCCCCGGCCGCTTGCTCGGCAACCGAGATTCGCAGCGATATGCGAGCAACACTATGTGATAGATAATCGATTGGCCTTGCGTATAGGATGTCGTCCAGGGCGATGCGCGTGCCACGTGCAAAGTTGTGACCACTTTCATGATAAAATTGGCATATTCAGGATTTAAATTGGTGCTCGGAAACCGTTCGACGTAAAAGGCTTAACCGGGCACCATTTTGCAGGCGCAGCGACCATCTTCAAATTATATGCGTTACTCAAAGCTGTGCGACTAATATTTTGGAGTGGGATTTGAAATGCAATATTTTTGGACAATTTAATCCTTCACACCTCCGTAACCCCCAAAAGGAGGACAAACTTGTCCGGCAAATTTACACAGACGGATAGCGCCGTTCTTGCTGACCTATATCCACCCAAAATATTATGTAAATCGCTCATAGGTAACTTATGCTGAAGTCAAACGTAAACGATTACCAACGATAACGTTGGGAAATAATTGCGTCGAATAAAATAGCATCGTATAAGTTTGCCCACGACTGACACTGCCGCAGTCGAATTCATCAATGAGCGCATGACTAGCAGACGTCGCACCTCCCTCCCGGGGAGATTTTGTTGAAGCCGGTTGACATATTTCAGGCATGTAAACCGCTAAAATGTTTTGGCAGAGACTGCGACACGGGAACGAGATACGGTAAGAAGATATGGGAGCGAAATGCGGCAACAAGATACGGAAACTGGGTACGACAAAGTGATGCTGGAACGAGATACGGGAACAGGATACGGGAATGAGATACGTTAACTAGATATGGTAAGGAGATATCGGAACGGTGTACGAGATACGGGAATGAGATACGGGAGCGGGTTACGGGAGCGGGATACGGGAGCGGGATACGGGAGTGGGATACGAGATCGGGATACGGGATCAGGATACGGGAGCGGGATAAGGGAACGGGATACGGGAGCGATATACGGGAGCGGGATACGGGATCGGGATACGGGAGCGGGAAAACGAGAGCGGGATCAGAGAACGGGATACGGGATCGGGATACGTTAACAGGATACGGGAACGGGATACGGGAACGGGATACGAGATACGGGAACGGGATATGGGAACTGGATATGGGAGCAGGATACGGGAACGGGATACGGGAACGGGATACGGGAACGGGATACGGGAACGGGATACGGGAACGGGATACGGGAACGGGATACGAGAACGGGATACGGGAACGGGATACGGGAAGGGGATACGGGAACGGGATACGGGAACGGGATACGGGAACGGGATACGGGAACGGGATACGGGAACGGGATACGGGATACGGGAACGGGATACGGGAACGGGATACGGGAAAGGGATATGGGAACGGGATATGAGAACGGGATACGTGAACGAGATACAGAAACAAGAACGGGATACGGGATACCGGATACGGGAATGGGATACGGGAACGGGATACGGGATAGGGAACGAGATAGGGAAGGGATACGGGAACGGGATACGGGAACGGGATACGGGAACGGGATACGGGAACGGGATACGGGAACGGGATACGGGAACGGGATACGGGAACGGGATACGGGAATGGGATACGGGAACGGGATACGGGAACGGGATACTGGAACGGGATACGGGAACGGGATACGGGAACGGGATACGGGAACGGGATATGGGAACGGGATACGGGAACGGGATACGGGAACGGGATACGGGAACGGGATACGGGAACGGGATACGGGAACGGGATACGGGAACGGGATACGGGAACAGGATACGGGAACGGGATACGAGCACGGGATACAATATACGGGAACTGGATACGGAACGGGATACGGGAACGGGAAACAGGAAGCGGATTCGGAAACTGGATACGGGAGCGGGATAAAGGATACAGGATCAGATACGTGAATGGGATACGAGATACGGAAACGGGAAACGAGATACGGGGTACGGGAACGGGATACGGGATACGGGAACAGGATACGGTAACGTGATACGGGAACGTGATACGGGAACGGGATGCGGAAACGAGATACGGAAACGGGATACGGGAACGTGAACGGGAACGGAAACTGGAGAGGGAGCGGGACACGGGATACGGGATACGGTATACAGGAACGGGATACGGGATACCGGATACGGGAACGGGATACTGGAACGGGATACTGGAACGGGATACGGGAACGGGATACGGGAACGAGATAGCGGAACGGGAGACGGGAACGGGATACGGGAACGGGAACGGGATATGATTACGGAATACGGGATACGGGAACGGGATACGGGGACGGGATGCGGGAAGGGGATACGGGATACGGGAACGGGATACGGGAACGGGATACGGGAACGGGATACGGGAACGGAATACGGGAACGGGATACGGGAACGGGATACGGGAACGGGATACGGGAACGGGATACGGGAACGGGATACGGGAACGGGATACGGGAACGGGATACGGGAACGGGATACGAGATTGGGATACGGGAAGGGGATACGGGAACGGGATACGAGAATGGGATACGGAAACGGGATACGTGAACGGGACACGGGAACGGGATACAGGAACGGGATACGAGAATGGGGTACGGGTACGGGATACGGGAACGGGATACGAAAACAGGATACAAGAACGGGACACGGGATACGTGATACGGGATACGGGAACGTGATACGGAAACGGGATACCGGAACGGGATACCGGAACAGTATACCGGAACAGGACACCGGAACAGGATACCGGAACAGGATACCGGAACAGGATACCGGAACAGGATACCGGAACAGGATACCGGAACAGAATACCGGAACGGGATACGGGATACAGGAATGGGATACTGAAACGGCATACAGGAACGGGATCGGAACAGGATACCGGAACAGGATACCGGAACAGGATACCGGAACAAGATACCGGAACAGGATGCCGGAACAGGATACCGGAACAGGATACCAGAACAGGATACCGGAACAGGATACCGGAACAGGATACCGGAACAGGATACCAAAACAGGATACCGGAACAGGATACCGGAACAGGATACCGGAACGATTACCGACGCTAACGTTGCGAAATAATTGCGCCGAATAAAATAGCATCGTTTAAGTTTGCCCAAGACTGACACTGCTGCAGTCAAATTCATCAATGCGCGCATGACTAGCAGACGTCGCACCTCCCTCCCGGGGAGATTTGGTTGAAGCCGGTTGACATATTTCAGGCAAGTAAACCGCTAAAATGTTTTGGCAGAGACTGCGACACGGGAACAAGATACGGTAAGAAGATATGGGAACGAAATACGGCAACAAGATACGGAAACTGGGTACGAGAAAGGGATGCTGGAACGAGATACGGGAACGTGATACGGGAACGTGATACGGGATACGGGAACGGGATACGGGAACGGGATACGGGAACGGGATACGGGAACGGGATACGGGAACGGGATACGGGAACGGGATACGGGAACGGGATACGGGAACGGGATACGGGATACGGGAACGGGATACGGGAACGGGTTAGGGGAACGGGATACAGGAACGGGATACGGAAACGGGATACGGGAATGGGTTACGGGAACGGGATACGGGGACGGGATACGGGAACGGGATACGGGAACGGGATACGGGAACGGGATACGGGAACGGGATACGGGAACGGGATACGGGAACGGGATACGGGAACGGGATACGGGAACGGGATACGGGAACGGGATACGGGAACAGGATACGGGAACGGGATACGGGAACGGGATACGGGAACGGGATACAGGAACGGGATACGGGAACAGGATACGGGATACGGGATACGGGAACAAGATAAGGGAACGTGATACGGGAACGTGATACGGGAACGGGATACGGGAACGGGATACGGGAACAGGATACGGGATACGGGATACGGGAACAAGATAAGGGAACGTGATACGGGAACGTGATACGGGAACGGGATACGGGATACGGTATACGGGAACGGGATACCGGAACGGGATACGGGAAAGGGATACCGGAAAAACATACGGGAACGGGATACGGGAACGGGAAACGGGAACGGGATATGGGATACGGGAACGGGATACGGGAACGGGATACGGGAACTGGAGACGGGAACGGGATACGGGAACGGGATACGGGAACAGGATACGGTAACGGGATACGGGAAAGGGATACGGGAACGGGATACGGGAACGGGATACGGGATACGGGATACGGGAACGGGTACGGGTACGGGATACGGGCACGGGGTACGGGAACGGGAACAGGATACTGGAACAGGATATGGGAACAGGTATTGTATTTTGTATTTTGTATTGCACTTCAGCAGGTTCATCCACACGATTGAGGTTATTATTGAACCATTGTCATACAAAGTTCACATGTCAGTCATATGATGATACAGCCTAACTATACTTACATTCGCTGCACAAGCTTACGAGCACGGGACTTACAACTATACACAGTCATCTCACTCAATCCGTTGCGCATCGCTACAGAGTTGTACAGCTTCGATGCGCGATATCCAGAGCAGCGCTTACCATGGTTGTTCTTTGGCCGTGCAATTGATAAGTGAGAAGACTGTCGAGTTGAGCGCGCTACAGCTTCATGGTTGTACGAGAGTTGACATCGCAGTGACAGAGGTCTACAGGTACGGGAACGGGTTATGGGATACGGGAACAGGGTACGGGAACATGATACGGGAACAGGATACGGGAACAGGATACGGGAACAGGATACGGGAACAGGATACGGGAACGGGATATGGGAACGGGATACATGCACGGGATACGGGAACTGGATACGAGAACAGGAACGGGGTACGGTATACAGGAACGGGATACGGGAACGGGATACGGGAACGGGATACGAGAACAGGATATGGGAACGGGATACGGGAACAGGATACGGGAACAGGATACGGGAACAGGATACGGGAACAGGATACGGGAACAGGATACGGGAACAGGATACGGGAACGGGATATGGGAACGGGATACATGCACGGGATACGGGAACTGGATACGAGAACAGGAACGGGGTACGGTATACAGGAACGGGATACGGGAACGGGATACGGGAACGGGATACGAGAACAGGATATGGGAACGGGATACTGGAACGGGATACGGGAATGTGAGACGGGATACGGGAACGGGATACGGGAGCAGCATACGGGCAAGGAATACGGCAACGGGGTACGGGATACGGGATACGGGATACAGAAAACGGGATACGGGATGTGGGGTGTGGGATCCGGGATGCGGGTTACGGGATACCAGAACGGGATACAGGAACGGCATACGGGATACGGGAACGGGATATTAGCTGGCTATATCAATTGAAGGCTATATTAATTGCGCATCGCGCAATACAGGCCCTCTAGAGCTTATTACAGAAGCGGAATCCTGTAGAGCAATACCGGCCCTTCTATAAGCAAACTTAAACGATACGGAATACAGGAAATGGTGCCCGTTTACCGGGCACCATTTCATGAAACTGGGTAGGTGACCACTTTCATGAAAAAATATATCCACCCAAAATATTATGTAAATCGCTCATAGGTAACTTATGCTGAAGTCAAACGTAAACGATTACCGACGCTAACATTGCGAAATAATTGCGTCGAATAAAATATCATTGGTTAAGTTTTCCCAACACTGACACTGCTGCAGTCAAATTCATCAATGAGCGCATGACTAGCAGACACGGGAACGAGATACGGTAAGAAGATATGGGAACGAAATACGGCAACAAGATACGGAAACTGGGTACGAGAAAGGGATGCTGGAACGAGATACGGGAACAGGATACGGGAATAAGATGCGGTAACTAGATATGGTAAGGAGATATCGGAACGGTGTACTAGATACGGGAATAAGATACGGGAGCGGGATACGGGAGCGGGATACGGGAACGGGATACGGGAACGGGATACGGGAACGGGATACGGGAACGGGATACGGGAACGGGATACGGGAACGGGATACAGGAACGTGATACGGGAACGTGATACGGGAATGGAATACAGAAACAAGATACGGCAACGGGATACGGAAACGAGGACTGGAGTGGGAGCGCGATACGGGATATTGGAACGGGATACCGCAACGGGATACGGGAATGGGATACGGGAATAGGATACGGGAATGGGATACGGGAACAGGATATGGGATACGGGAACGGAATACGGGAACGGGATACGGGAACGGGATACGGGATACGGGAACGGGATACGGGAACGGGGTACGGGAACGGGATACTGGAACGGGATACGGGAACGAGATACGGGAACAGGATACAGGAACGCGATACGGGAGCGTCATACAGGAACGTGATACGGGAACGTGATACGGGAATGGGATACGGAAACAAGATACGGAAACGGGATACGGGAACGGGGACTGGAGTGGGAACGCGATACGGGATATTGGAACGGGATACCGCAACGGGATACGGGAATGGGATACGGGAATGGGATACGGGAATGTGATACGGGAATTGGATACGGGAATGGGATACGGGAATGGGATACGGGAATGGGATACGGGAATGGGATACGGTTATGGGATACGGGAATGGGATATGGGAATGGGATACGGGAATGGGATACGGGAATGGGATACGGGAATGGTATACGGGAATGGGATACGTGAATGGGATACGGGAATGGGATACGGGAATGGGATACGGGAATGGGATACGGGAAAGGGATAGGGGAATGGGATACGGGAATGGGATACGATAATGGGATACGGGAACATGATATGGGATACGGGAACGGGATACGGAAACGGAATACGGGAACGGAATACGGGAACGGAATACGGGAACGGAATACGGGAACGGAATACGGGAACGGAATACGGGAACGGAATACGGGAACGGAATACGGGAACGTGATACGAGAACGGGATACGAGAACGGGATACGGGAACGGGATACGGGAACGGGATAGGGTAACGGGATACATACGGAAACGGGATACGGGAACGGGATACGGGAACGGGATACAGGAACGGGATACGGGAACGGGATACGGGAACGGGATACGGGAACGGGATACGGGAACGGGATACGGGAACGGGATACGGGAACAGGATACGGGAACGGGATACGGGAACGGCATACGGGATACGGGAACGGGATACGGGAATGGGATACGGGAACGGGATACGGGAACGGGATACGGGAACGGGATACGGGAACGGGATACGGGAACGGGATACGGGAACGGGATACGGGAACGGGATACGGGAACGGGATACGGGAACGGGATACGGAAACGGGATACGGGAACGGGGTACGGGATACGTGAACGGGATACGGGAAAGGGATACGGGAACGGGATACGGGGCACGAGAACTGGATACGGGAACGGGATACGGGAAAGGGATACGAGAACGGGATACGGGAACGGGATACGGGAACGGGATACGGAAACGGCATACGGGAATGGGATACATAATACGTGATACGGGAACGGGATACGGGAACGGGATACAGGAACGGGATACGGGAACGGGAAACAGGAACGGGAAATGGGAACGGGATACGGGAACGGGATACAGTTACAGGATAAGGGAACGGGATAAGGGAACGGGATACGGGAACGGGATACAGGAACGGGATACGGGAACGGGATACGGGAACGTGATACGGGAACGGGATACGGAATACGCAAACGGCATACGGGAATGTGATACAGGATACGGGATACGGGATACGGGATACGGGATACGGGAACGGGATACGGGAACAGGGAACAGGATACGGCAACGGGATACGGAATCTGGATACGGTAGCTGATTAAGGGATTCGGTAACGGTATACGGGATACATGAATGGGATACCGGAACGGGATAGCGGAACGGGATACCGGAACGGGATACCGGAACGGGATACGGGAACTGGATACGGGAACAGGGAACGGGATACGGACACGGGATACGGGCACGGGATACGGGAACGGGATACGGGAACGGGATACGGGAACGGGATACGGGAACGGGATACGGGAACGGGATACGGGAACGGGATACGGGAACGGGATACGGGAACGGGATACGGGAACTGTATACGGGAACGGGATACGGGAACGGGATACGGGAACGGGATACGGAAACGGGATACGGGAACGGAATACGGGAACGGGATACGGGAACGGGATACGGGAACGGGATACGGGAACGGGATACGGGAACGGGCTACGGGAACGGGATACGGGAACGGGATACGGGAGCGGGATACGAGAACGGGATACGGGAACGGGAACTGGATACGTAATACGGAATTTGGTATACGGAATACGGAATACGAGATACGGAATACGGAATACGGAATAATGAATACAGAATACGGAATACGGGACACTAGAAACGGCTAGCATATATACATAAGCTGGCTATATAAATCGCGCATCGCGCAATAAAGGCCATCTAGTCTCTATATTATAAATCCTAAAAGATGACCCGCCGCCGCCGCCGCCGCCGCCGCCGCCGGAGTGACGCCCTAAATCGGTTCTTGTGCAGCTGTCTGATGAGTTACCAGGATATTTTTTTCAGGACTTTTGGGTGCCGTGATTCAACAGATCGTATCAAGTTTTGGTGTCGATCCGACCGACGGTGCGGTGTCGGCACGTGCGCGCGTGCGCCATTCGTTTAACATGGGAAACGCGACATTGTAAAATCGCGAAAAATGGGCAAGTTTCGCCCGGTTCCCCGGCCGCTTGCTCGGCAACCGAGATTCGCAGCGATATGCGAGCAACACTATGTGATAGATAATCGATTGGCCTTGCGTATAGGATGTCGTCCAGGGCGATGCGCGTGCCACGTGCAAAGTTGTGACCACTTTCATGATAAAATTGGCATATTCAGGATTTAAATTGGTGCTCGGAAACCGTTCGACGTAAAAGGCTTAACCGGGCACCATTTTGCAGGCGCAGCGACCATCTTCAAATTATATGCGTTACTCAAAGCTGTGCGACTAATATTTTGGAGTGGGATTTGAAATGCAATATTTTTGGACAATTTAATCCTTCACACCTCCGTAACCCCCAAAAGGAGGACAAACTTGTCCGGCAAATTTACACATACGGATAGCGCCGTTCTTGCTGACCTATATCCACCCAAAATATTATGTAAATCGCTCATAGGTAACTTATGCTGAAGTCAAACGTAAACGATTACCAACGATAACGTTGGGAAATAATTGCGTCGAATAAAATAGCATCGTATAAGTTTGCCCACGACTGACACTGCCGCAGTCGAATTCATCAATGAGCGCATGACTAGCAGACGTCGCACCTCCCTCCCGGGGAGATTTTGTTGAAGCCGGTTGACATATTTCAGGCATGTAAACCGCTAAAATGTTTTGGCAGAGACTGCGACACGGGAACGAGATACGGTAAGAAGATATGGGAGCGAAATGCGGCAACAAGATACGGAAACTGGGTACGACAAAGTGATGCTGGAACGAGATACGGGAACAGGATACGGGAATGAGATACGTTAACTAGATATGGTAAGGAGATATCGGAACGGTGTACGAGATACGGGAATGAGATACGGGAGCGGGTTACGGGAGCGGGATACGGGAGCGGGATACGGGAGTGGGATACGAGATCGGGATACGGGATCAGGATACGGGAGCGGGATAAGGGAACGGGATACGGGAGCGATATACGGGAGCGGGATACGGGATCGGGATACGGGAGCGGGAAAACGAGAGCGGGATCAGAGAACGGGATACGGGATCGGGATACGTTAACAGGATACGGGAACGGGATACGGGAACGGGATACGAGATACGGGAACGGGATATGGGAACTGGATATGGGAGCAGGATACGGGAACGGGATACGGGAACGGGATACGGGAACGGGATACGGGAACGGGATACGGGAACGGGATACGGGAACGGGATACGAGAACGGGATACGGGAACGGGATACGGGAAGGGGATACGGGAACGGGATACGGGAACGGGATACGGGAACGGGATACGGGAACGGGATACGGGAACGGGATACGGGATACGGGAACGGGATACGGGAACGGGATACGGGAAAGGGATATGGGAACGGGATATGAGAACGGGATACGTGAACGAGATACAGAAACAAGAACGGGATACGGGATACCGGATACGGGAATGGGATACGGGAACGGGATACGGGATAGGGAACGAGATAGGGAAGGGATACGGGAACGGGATACGGGAACGGGATACGGGAACGGGATACGGGAACGGGATACGGGAACGGGATACGGGAACGGGATACGGGAATGGGATACGGGAACGGGATACGGGAACGGGATACTGGAACGGGATACGGGAACGGGATACGGGAACGGGATACGGGAACGGGATATGGGAACGGGATACGGGAACGGGATACGGGAACGGGATACGGGAACGGGATACGGGAACGGGATACGGGAACGGGATACGGGAACGGGATACGGGAACAGGATACGGGAACGGGATACGAGCACGGGATACAATATACGGGAACTGGATACGGAACGGGATACGGGAACGGGAAACAGGAAGCGGATTCGGAAACTGGATACGGGAGCGGGATAAAGGATACAGGATCAGATACGTGAATGGGATACGAGATACGGAAACGGGAAACGAGATACGGGGTACGGGAACGGGATACGGGATACGGGAACAGGATACGGTAACGTGATACGGGAACGTGATACGGGAACGGGATGCGGAAACGAGATACGGAAACGGGATACGGGAACGTGAACGGGAACGGAAACTGGAGAGGGAGCGGGACACGGGATACGGGATACGGTATACAGGAACGGGATACGGGATACCGGATACGGGAACGGGATACTGGAACGGGATACTGGAACGGGATACGGGAACGGGATACGGGAACGAGATAGCGGAACGGGAGACGGGAACGGGATACGGGAACGGGAACGGGATATGATTACGGAATACGGGATACGGGAACGGGATACGGGGACGGGATGCGGGAAGGGGATACGGGATACGGGAACGGGATACGGGAACGGGATACGGGAACGGGATACGGGAACGGAATACGGGAACGGGATACGGGAACGGGATACGGGAACGGGATACGGGAACGGGATACGGGAACGGGATACGGGAACGGGATACGGGAACGGGATACGGGAACGGGATACGAGATTGGGATACGGGAAGGGGATACGGGAACGGGATACGAGAATGGGATACGGAAACGGGATACGTGAACGGGACACGGGAACGGGATACAGGAACGGGATACGAGAATGGGGTACGGGTACGGGATACGGGAACGGGATACGAAAACAGGATACAAGAACGGGACACGGGATACGTGATACGGGATACGGGAACGTGATACGGAAACGGGATACCGGAACGGGATACCGGAACAGTATACCGGAACAGGACACCGGAACAGGATACCGGAACAGGATACCGGAACAGGATACCGGAACAGGATACCGGAACAGGATACCGGAACAGAATACCGGAACGGGATACGGGATACAGGAATGGGATACTGAAACGGCATACAGGAACGGGATCGGAACAGGATACCGGAACAGGATACCGGAACAGGATACCGGAACAAGATACCGGAACAGGATACCGGAACAGGATACCGGAACAGGATACCAGAACAGGATACCGGAACAGGATACCGGAACAGGATACCGGAACAGGATACCAAAACAGGATACCGGAACAGGATACCGGAACGGGATACGGGAACGGGATACGGGATACGGGAACGAGATACGGGAACGAGATACAGGTACGGGATACGGGAACGAGATACTGGAACGAGATACAGGTACGGGATACGGAACGGGATACGGGAACAGGATACGGCAACAGGATACGGGAACAGGATACGGGAACAGGATACGGGAACAGGATACGGGAACGGGATGCGGGAACGGGATACGGGAACGGGTTGCGGGAACGGGATACGGGAAGGAAATACCGGAACGGGATACGCGAGCGGGATACGGGAACGGAATTCTGGAACGGGATGCAGGAACGGGATACCGGAACGGGATACGGGAACGGGATACGGTTACAGGATACGGAAACGGGATACGGGATACGGGATACGGGATATGGGATACGAGAACGGGATACGGGAACGAGATACGGGAACGGGATACAGGAACGGGATACAGGAACGGGGAAACGGGATACGGCAACGGGATACGGGAACAAGATACGGGAACGGGATACGGGAACGGGATACGGGAACGGGATACGGGAACGGGATACGGGAACGAGATACGGGAACGGGATACGGGAACGGGATACGGGAACGGGATACGGGGACGGGATACGGGAACGGGATACGGGAACGGGATACGGCAACGGGATACGGCAACGGGATACGGCAACGGGATACGGCAACGGGATACGGCAACGGGATACGGGAACGGGATACGGGAACGGGATGCGGGATACGGGAACGGGATATGGGAACGGGATACGGGAACGGGATACGGGAACGGGATACGGGAACGGGATACGGCAACGGGATACGGGAACGAGATACGGGAACGAGATACGGGAACGAGATACGGGATACGGGAACGAGATACGTAATACGTAATACGTAATACGTAATACAGAATACGGAATACGGAATACGGAATACGAGATACGAGATACGAGATACGAGATACGAGATACGAGATACGAGATACGAGATACGAGATACGAGATACGAGATACGAGATACGAGATACGGAATACGGAATACGGAATGCGGAATACGGAATACGGAATAATTAATACGGAATAATGAATACGGAATAATGAATACGGAATAATGAATACGGAATACTGAATACGGAATACGAGACACTGGAAACTGCTAGCATATATAAATAAGCTGGCTATATAAATTGTGCATCGCGCAATAAAGGCCATCTAGTCTCTATATTATAAATCCTAAAAGATGACCCGCCGCCGCCGCCGCCGCCGCCGCCGCCGGAGTGACGCCCTAAATCGGTTCCTGTGCAGTCGTCTCATGAGTTATGAGAGTTATTTTTGCAGGAATTTTGGGTTCCGTGATTCAACAGGTCGTATTAAATTTTCAGCTTAAAAAGACTAAAGGTGCGGTGTCGGCGTGTGTGCGCGTGCGCCATTCGTTTAACATGGGGAACGCGACATTCGGAAATCGCGAAAAACGGGCAAGTTCCTCGCGGTTCCCCGGTCACTTGCTCGGCAACCAAGAGTCGCAGCGGTACGCGAGCAACACTATGTGATAGATAATCGATTGGCCTGGCGTATAAAATGTTGTTGAGAACAATGCGCGTGCCACGTGCAAAGTTGGGACCACTTTAATGATAAAATTGGCCTATTCAGGATTTAAATTGGTGCTCGGAAACTGTTCAACGTAGAACGCTGATCCGGGCACCAATTTGCAGGCGCAGTGACCCTCTTCAAATTATATTTGTTACTCAAAGCTGTGAGACTAATATTTTGGCGTTCAAGTTGAAATGCAATATTTTTGGACCATTTAATGCTTCACACCGCCGTAACACCCAAAATAAGGACAAACTTGACCGGAAAATTTACACAGACGGGTAGCGCCGTTCTTGCTGACCTATATCCACCCAAAATATTTTGCTAATCGCTCATAGGTAACTTATGCAGAAGTCAAACGTAAACGATTACCGAAGCTATGCGCCAGTCGGGCGCCGGCCGGCGGCCGGCGATAGCTCCCTCACGCAATAACGTAACGTCGGGCTCGTTGGCTTGAGTAGTCTGCCCCCGGCGATAGCTGCCGCCCGCAATAACGTAGCGCCCGGCTCGCTCGTGGTAGGTACAGATATTATCGTGAGTCATTTATAATGCGTGTATATTATGTAATACTACCACACACTGCGATCGTTTAATTTTGCCCAAGGCTGACACTGCTTCAGTCAAATTCATCCATGAGCGCATGATTAGCTGACGTCGCACCTCCTTCGCGAAGAGATTTTGTGGAAGCCGGTTGACAGATTTCAGGCATTTAAACCGCTAGAATGTTTTGGCAGAGACTGCGATGCGGCAACGAGATACGGTAATAAGATATGGAACGAAATACGGCAACAAGATACGGAAACTGGGTACGAGAAAGGGATGCTGGAACTAGATACGGGAACAGGACACGGGAATGAGATACGGGAACTAGATATGGTAAGGAGATATCGGAACGGTGTACGAGATACGGGAATGAAATACGGGAGCGGGATACGGGAACGGGATACGGTAACTGGATACGGGATTTGATTAAAGTATCCCGGATACGCGAACGGTATACCGGATACGGGATCAGAATACGGAAACGGGATACGGGAACGGGATATAAGATGTCGGGATATACGCGATATACGGGAACTGGATACGGAACGGGAAACCGGAAGGGGTTTCGGAAACTGGATACGGGAGCGGGATAAAGGATATGGGATCGGATACGTGAAGGGGATACGAGATACGGAAACGGGAAACGAGATACGGGATACTCCAACGGGATACGGGAACGGGATACGGGATACGGGATACAGGAACGGGATACAGGAACGGGATACGGGAACGGGATACGGGAACGGGATACGGGAACGGGATACGGGAACGGGATACGGTAACGGGATACGGGAACGGGATACGGGAACGGGATACGGGAACGGGATACGGGAACGGGATACAGGAACGGGATACGGGAACGGGATACGGGAACGGGATACGGGATACGGGAAAGGGATACGGAAACGGGGTATGGGAACTGGATGCGAGAACAGGATACGGGAACAGTATACGGGATACGGGCACGGGATACAGAAACGGAAACATGTTACGGGAACGGGATACGGGAACGGGATACGGGAACGGGATACGGGAACGGGATACGGGAACGGGATACGGGAACGGGATACGGGAATGGGATACGGGAACGGGATACGGGAAACGGGAACGGGATACGGGAACGGGATACGGGAACAGGATACGGCAACGGGATACGGGAACGGGATACAGGAACGGGATACAGGAACGAGATACAGGAACGGGATACAGGAACGGGATACAGGAACGGGATACAGGAACGGGATACGGAAATGGGATACGGGATACGGGAACGGGATACGGAAAAGAGATACGGGAACGGGATACGGGAACGGGATACGAGAACTGGATACGGGAACGGAATACGGGAACGGGATACGGGAACGGAATACGGTAACAGTATACAGGAACGGGGAAACGGGATACGGTAACGGGATACGGTAACGGGATACGGTAACGGGATACGGTAACGGGATACGGTAACGGGATATGGTAACGGGATACGGTAACGGGATACGGTAACGGGATACGGTAACGGGATACGGTAACGGGATACGGGATACGGGAACGGATTGGGATACGTAATACGTAATACGTAATACGGAATACGGAATACAGAATACAGAATACGGAATACGAGAAACGAGATACGGAATATGTAATACGGAATAATAAATACGGAATACTGAATACGGAATACGGAATACGGAATACTGAATACGGAATACTGAATACGAAATACTGAATACGGAATACTGAATACGGAATACTGAATACGGAATACTGAATACGGAAGACTGAATACGGAATACTGAATACGGAATACTGAATACGGAATACTGAATACGGAATACTGAATACGGAATACTGAATACGGAATACTGAATACGGAATACTGAATACGGAATACTGAATACGGAATGCGGGACACTGGAAACGGATAGCATATATAAATAAGCTGGCTATATAAATTGCGCATCGCGCAATAAAGGCCATCTAGTAAATCCTAAAAGATGACCCGCCGCCGCCGGAGTGACGCCCTAAATCGGTTCCTGTGCAGTCGTCTGATGAGTTATGAGGAGGATTTTTTCAGGACTTTTGGGTCCCGTGATTCAACAGGTCGTATCAAGTTTTGGTGTTGATCCGACCGACGGTGCGGCGTCGGCACGTGCGCGCGTGCGCCATTCGTTTAACATGGGAAACGCGACATTGTGAAATCGCGAAAATCGGGCAAGTTTCGCCCGGTTCCCCGGCCGCTTGCTCGGCAACCGAGAATCGCAGCGATATGCGAGCAACACTATGTGATAGATAATCGATTGGCCTTGCGTATAAGATGTCGTCCAGAGCGATGCGCGTGCCACGTGCAAAGTTGTGACCACTTCAATGATAAAATTGGCATATTCAGGATTAAAATTGGTGCTCGGAAACCGTTCGACGTAGAAGGCTGAACCGGGCACCATTTTGCAGGCGCAGCGACCGTCTTCAAATTATATGTGTTACTCAAAGCTGTGTGACTAATATTTTGGAGTTGAAGTTGAAATGCAATATTTTTGGACCAATTAATGCTTCACACCGCCGTAACACCTAAAACGAGGACAAACTTGTCCGGCAAATTTACACAGACGGATAGCGCCGTTTTTGCTGACCTATATCCACCCAAAATATTATGTAAATGGCACATAGGTAACTTATGCTGAAGTCAAACGTAAACGATTACCGACGCTAACGTTGCGAAATAATTGCGTCGAATAAAATATAATCGGTTAAGTTTTCCCAACACTGACACTGCCGCAGTCAAATTCATCAATAAGCGCATGACTAGCTGACGTCGCACCTCCCTCCCGGGGAGATTTTGTTGAAGCCGGTTGACATATTTCAGGCATGTAAACCGCTAAGATGTTTTGGCAGAGACTGCGACACGGGAACGAGATACGGTAAGAAGATATGGGAACGAAATACGCCAACAAGATACGGAAACTGGGTACGAGAAAGGGATGCTGGAACGAAATACGGGAACAGGATACGGGAATGAGATACGGTAACTAGATATGGTAAGGAGATATCGGATATCGGAACGGTGTACGAAATACGGGAATGAGATACGGGAGCGGGATACGGGAGCGGGATACGGGAACGGGATACGGGAACGGGATACGGGAACGGGATACGGGATACGGGAACGGGATACGGGAACGGGATACGGGAGCGTGATACAGGAACGTGATACGGGAACGTGATACGGGAATGGGATACGGAAACAAGATACGGAAACAGGATACGGGAACGGGATACGGGAACGGGGACTGTAGTGGGAACGCGATACAGGATACTGGAACGGGATACGTCAACGGGATACAGGAATTGGATACGGGAATGGGATACGGGAATGGGATACGGGAATGGGATACGGGAATGGGATACGGGAATGAAATACGGGAATGGGATACGGGAATGGGATACGGGAATGGGATACGGGAATGGGATACGGGAATGGGATACGGGAATGGGATACGGGAATGGGATACGGGAATAGGATACGGGAATGGGATACGGGAATGGGATACGGGAATGGGATACGGGAATGAGATACGGGAATGGGATACGAGAATGGGATACGGGAATGGGATACGGGAATGGGATACGGGAATGGGATACGGGAACGGGATACGGGAACGGGGAACGGGATACGGAAACGGGATACGGAAACGGGATACGGGAACGGGATACGGGATACGGGAACGGGATACGGGAACGGGATACGGGAACGGGATACGGGAACGGGATACGGGAACGGGATACGGGTACGGGGTACGGGAACAGGATACGGGATACGGGATACTGGAACGGGAACGGGATACGGGAACGGGATACGGGAACGGGATACGGGAACGGGATACGGGAACGGGATACGGGAACGGGATGCGGGAACGGGATACGGGAACGGGATGCGGGAACCGGATACGGGAACGGGATACGGGAAGGGGATACGGGAACGGGATACGGGAACGGGATACGGGAACGGGATACGGGAACGGGATACGGGAACGAAATACGGGAACGGGATACGGGAACGGGATACGGGAACGGGATACGGGAGCGGGATACGGGAACGGGATACGGGAACGGGATACGGGAACGGGATACGGGAACGGGATACGGGAACGGGATACGGGAACGGGATGCGGAAACGGGATACGGAAACGGGATACGGGAACGGGATACGGGATACGGGAACGGGATACGGGAATGGGATACGGAAACAAGATACGGAAACGGGATACGGGAACGGGGACTGGAGTGGGAACGCGATACGTGATACTGGAACGGGATACGGCAACGGGATACGGGAATGAGATACGGGAATGGGATACGGGAATGGGATACGAGAATGGGATACGGGAATGGGATACGGGAATGGGATACGGGAATGGGATACGGGAATGGGATACGGTAATGGGATACGGGAATGGGATACGGGAATGGGAGACGGGAATGGGAGACGGGAATGGGATACGGGAATGGGAGACGGGAATGGGAGACGGGAATGGGATACGGGAATGGGATACGGGAATGGGATACGGGAATGGGATACGGGAATGGGATACGGGAATGGGATACGGGAATGGGATACGGGAATGGGATACGGGAATGGGATACGGGAACGGGATACGTGAACGGGATACGGGAACATGATATGGGATACGGGAACGGGATACGGGAACGGAATACGGGAACGAAATACGGAAACGGAATACGGGAACGGAATACGGGAACGGAATACGGGAACGGAATACGGGAACGGAATACGGGAACGGAATACGGGAACGGGAACGGGATACGGTGAACGGGATACGGTGAACGGGATACGGGAACGGGATACGGGAACGGGATACGGGAACGGGATACGGGAACGGGATACGGGAACGGGATACGGGAACGGGGAACGGGATACGGGAACGGGATACGGGAACGGGATACGGGAACGGGATACGGGAACGGGATACGGGAACGGGATACGGGAACGGGATACGGGAACGGGATACGGGTACGGGGTACGGGAACAGGATACGGGATACGGGATACTGGAACGAGTTACGGGATACGGGATCGGGATACGGGAACGGGATACGGGAACGGGATGCGGGAACGGGATACGGGAACGGGATACGGGAACGGGATACGGGAACGGGATACGGGAACGGGATACGGGAAGGGGATACGGGAACGGGATACGGGAACGGGATACGGGAACGGGATACGGGAACGGGATACGGGAACGGGATACGGGAACGGGATACGGGAACAGGATACGGGAACGGGATACGGGATACGGGAACGGGATACGGGAACGGGATACGGTAACGGGATACGGCATCGGGATACGGGAACGGGGAAAGGGGATACGGGAACGGGATACGTGAACGGAATACGAGAACGGGATACGGGAACGGGATACGGGAATGGGATACGGGAACGGGATATGGGAACGGGATACGGGAGCGGGATACGGGAACGGGATACGGGAACGGGATACGGGAACGGGATACGGGAACGGGATACGGGAACGGGATACGGGAACGGGATACGGGAACGGGATACGGGAACGGGATACGGAATACGGGATACGGGAACGGGATACGTAATACGGAATACGGAATACGGAATACGGAATATGGAATACGGAATACGAGATACGGAATACGGAATAATGAATACGGAATACGGAATACGGGACACTAGAAACGGCTAGCATATATACATAAGCTGGCTATATAAATTGCGCATCGCGAAATAAAGGCCCTCTAGATGCACTGTATGGTTGAATTTCAATACAACTTTCAAGGTGACCTATTCCCTTTAACTATACGGGGTATTTTGAGCTGAGAAAACGAATATGATATTTGTTTGGACGATAGATGGACCTCCGGCAAAGTTTCGTGCCTCGATCGGGGCCCGAAACAGCGGGCAGGTAACGAAACGCAGGGAGATATTTTCTCACACAACCCAATTATCGATCTGCTCTACAAATCTGTTATCTCAGTCCAAAACCCCATGTTAAAGGTGAACTATTCCCTTTAAAGGAAACTGTTCACCTTTAAAAAAGCTCCGAAATGATTGAGAGGAGCTAGACATGAATTATCATGTTACTAGTAAACCACAACAATACATATGGATGCGGAAAAGCAAATTCTAATGTGAGCTACTTCGTACGAATTCAGACTTTTTCATCTGAATGGAGTGAATTAATGCGAAATGAGATGGCTAAGAAGCACCCAATGTCATCGTGACATATGCACGCACGTGACCAGTGACGTATAATTTCACTAAGAATATTGCTGAAAGGGCGTTTTATAGACGATTTTAGCAACAATCACGATATATACCTCCAGGGGCGGATCCAGAAATCTTCAAGGGGGGGGGGGGGCGTCATAAATTGCAGTGGTACCCCTACTTATACCCAAATCTGAAAACTCAACGGATTTGGTCCACTATATTTTGAGGGTGCCCCTATTTCAGCATTTTTTTTAATTGACAACGTTGACAAGGTATTTGCAATATCAGTCGTACCCTTTCTATCATTTAAAGTTCCGCGGATGGTGCTAAAATATATTATTTGTACTGTCAAGGGCGGCCCCAGACGGCCGATGAAGAATTGACCAAGAGGGAAGCGAGGTTCGTGACCAGAGGGGTTGGAAGTCGTTTTTTTACAAGCAGTACATCTTATGCATGTGATAAACTATTATTGCTATTATTATTATTGCTATTATTGCTATTATATTGCTATATAAATTTGAGGTTTTGAGCGGGTTGGAGAACTAATTTTTGCTATTGGAACCAGCATGCAGGGTCAAAACGAGAAAATGCGTCTGGAGCAAAAGGTGGTGTCAAAAGACATGTTGCCACCCCCATTTAAGCCCAAAGGTTGGGCCATGGCCCCCATATCCCCCTCCTCTGCGGCCGCCAGTGTGTACAGTGTGTATATTAGACCCTTTTGTACTGGAAAAGAACACTGATTTGCGCCGTGTAGCGGCGCGGATTTTTTTTGCCTTATTTTGTTTTTGTCTGGATAACTAGGCCCTAAAAAATCGAAAGGTTCTATAATCTATATGTATCAGCCCAAGGGGGCCCTCAGGGCCCCTAAAGTCCGATACGTTGTTGCCTCTGGTATAAAGACACGTTAGTGCCCTTCATAGCCCAAGGGACGGGAGGCATGAAGGGACATTTTTTGGGGCATAATTTAGAAATTTTAATTTAGCATCATTTCGCGATTTTTTCTTCTTCCAGCGACCGCTTGTGATTTCATGGCAGCACCAGACCATTGTTTTCCCTCCTGGATTCAAGGAGGCACAGTACCCCGGTATCTCCCCTCTCCCCACAGTGCCGCCTACCGTCACGATGGTGCCCCTGGCACACCGGCGCGGTGATGCCCTTGGTTCACCGGCGCGGTGGTGCCCCTGGTACACCGGCGCGGTGGTGCCCTGGGTTCAAAGAACACTGAATGATTTGCGCCGCGCAGCGGCGCGTTTTTTTTGTTGCTTTATTTTGGTGGTGCCCCTGGTGCCCCGGCGCGGTGGTACCCCCATGGCCCAAGGGAGGGGGGGGGGGGGTCATGACCCCGTGACCCCCTCCCCTGGATCCGCCCCTGACCCTTACTAAGGTGATACTCATGTAATGCTTAGGTAAAACTCACACAAACTAAGGCAGAACTAACCCTTACCAACATGAATACTCAAGAAATGCTAACGCAAGCCTGAGGTTAGTTTTATTTATCTGTCATTACCAACGCTAATACTAATACAATTACTAATGCAATACTAACGACCGTCGCACATTGGGTATTACGGCAAATATTGTTGGTTGGTATACAGAATGGCGTGATCATAAATAGACATAAATAAATTATCACACCGGACAAGTCATTTAGCGTATTGATGTATTGGTAAGTAGCCAATGATCACGCCATTCTGAAACAAGAAATACAAAGTAATGAAATCACAAGAACACCTAGACACAGTCAGTACGCAACCAAGTCTGGATTACTCTAACCGTGGCGAGAATACATGTGTGATGACACCACAATCTTCCCCACTGAGATGCACCTTCCCAAATTTGGGTCACCATGCATCTATAGGTGCATGATGTCCAAAATTCCTAAACCTATCCATTACTTTTGTTTCCTGTATGTTTTGTGCAATTTTAAGTCTAAAACCGGGATCCAGGAAACTTTGCACGAGACGTTAATTTGGATTGTTTTCTTGGATCGTATGTTGTGATTACCATCTTCTTGTTTAAAGAAAACTAAAATACATTATATAGCTTTTGTATTGGTAAATACCAGAGAAACTTGCAAACTAAGGCATTCAAATCTCGAGGTGAAAGTTCAAGTATAGTTGTCTTC
Organism: Chirona hameri; assembly: GCA_036785665.1. NCBI lineage: Eukaryota > Metazoa > Arthropoda > Thecostraca > Balanomorpha > Balanidae > Chirona > Chirona hameri. The sequence goes on along the minus strand of JAXIVJ010008825.1, from coordinate 6,721 downwards.
TTTTTTAATAAGCCTTCTGCAGCCTTTTCTAGTTTGTTGATCCAATACATTTTTTTGGTCACAGTGTTTACATTTTTTAATCCGTTAACATAGTCTTTGGCTTCGTTTTCGATTGTATCAACATCATCATCTAACCAATCCGTCAGATTAAAATAAGGCCTTTCCATTGCCATCGACTCTGTCTTGTTAAACACACAGGAAATAATATCTAGGACTCTACCGCTTATAAATATTTATATCTCGAATTTTCAGACAAATTATTGCACTCGGCCTTCGGCCACGTGCAATAATTTGTCTGAAAAGTCTCGATATAAATATGTATTTTCGCGGTATCGTCCAAGAACGTATAAAACTGTGGTTGTCGAAGTTGAAAATTCAGACATCTCATTTCAGTCGGCTAGTGAGTGCCTCAACTGATCCGGCGGCGGCGGCTAGATCCCAAGCATTAGTTATTCATAGATTTAGCCAGTAATAATATATTTAGCCAGAATCATCTATGTCATGTCATGTCAAAAATCACATCACACAAACTTATTAAGCCTATTGTATAGGTATGCTAAATGCTTGCCATTTATTATAGCATATTCAACTGCCTCTTGCAAACGCTAATGTGTCCAGTGAACGGTGAATTCTTCTGGAACAAACATTATCAGTTGTCTGCAGCTGGTGAGTGAAATTGGTAGGAAAATGTCTGTTAACGCCAAGCTGCAGTTAAGACTTAAGAGCGGATGAAAGCTGAACAAATCTGGATATTGTGAGCAATACTGTGATTTAAGGTCAATGTAAGATACAGTTGAAGCTATGAGCGAGGCCTTGAAGACAAGTGCAGCCATGAACCTGTGTGTTGAATGATATCATCATTGAGGTTTCACCGAAGTAAAACAAATTGTGGAATTTTCAAGGCACTTGTTCTGACATCTGTGCTGACTGCTGATCAATAAAGGCGTCAGTGTCTGAGTTTGTGCGTTTTAGTGGCGCGGCTGAACACCTATCAATTTGTTGTCAGTGAACTCCCTGTTAGATCAGCAGGTACTGCCATCTGTCATCATGACGTGTCATCATCTTAGCTTCTCATCTGCTTTATGTGCTGCCATCTATACACTGGACTGTTCCACACTAACCACAATTAGATCGTTAAATACGCATGATTCATGCCATAGCTCATATGAGTCCGTAATGGATTGGATTCATATTTCATACATTGCATCATGCAGTGGCGTACCGAGTATCAGGTCATGCAAGTCATGACCTGGTCCTTTGGACCCGAGGCGCCCATGCAAAGCTGGCGCCCCTCCGATCAGTCACAACGCCCCTCTAGCCAGTGACGGCGCCACTCCGGCCAGTGACTCTCCTTCCGCACGGTGCGGAAGGAGAGGCGCCCCCCCCTGCAAAATTTCGCCAATATTGGTGGCGCCCCTGTCGATCGGGTGGCGCCCTGCAAGGTAATGACCTGGTCCTTTCTGAATTTCTGCGCACGCCACTCGCATCATGATCTAATAACTAACAGTCCCAACATTCCTACTAACAGTAACAGCAGTCAGCATGTATTTGCCGTCTAACCGGACACGATTAGCCGGTTTAACACAAGTCTTAGGCGGTCGAATTCGCCGGATCTAATACACAAACACAATCGACAAACAATGTTTTGGCCGACCTCAAATGAAGATTCGGCAATAGTCTCGACGGTGGCAGGTTACATGTATAAACAAAGTAAGTCTATCCCGCATCGTCTTGCGTTGCGTGCTGGCAAAATGCCCGCTACATTTTTGAGAAGAGGATTTCTGTTGGTGGTTCTATCGGCAATATCGCCCTGCCTGTTCACATGCAATAGAAAGCATATTCTTCATTTTATTCACTAGTATTCATTAAATATTCATTAAATAAGAACAAAAACGAGAATCATGAGAGCTTTTCGCTAAGCCCACATACGTGCGGGCTTTACATTCTCACACCGGACACGTGGGCTCGTTAGTGGCAGATCTAATGGCTTTCGCCTGCGTCCAGGTTTTGTTTTGTATTTACTCAGAAACGATATTTTAACATTATTTATTTTACAATAAAAAAAATAATTGTATCATTCCAATTTCAATAATTGCATTTAAAACAATTGTTTATTATAATGCTTTCAATACACTTCAATTTTTAAAACACCCTCGATTGTTTACGCCAGCAACGCAAACTGCGTCGGCGTAAACAACTCCGTCGGCACCTTGGTGAAACGGACTCATTTACGGTGCGTAGCTTTTGATGGCGTAACTCACGCATTTCGTAAGGTACGCCAAAAGCTTTATGAAACGAAGCTCTGGAGCCTAACTATTGACCTAAACTTAATTTGACGGTCACCTTAGCGATTGCATTGTTCAAGAGCTTTCCATTGCTGTTTTCCGTTTGTTCCTAGCTCTCATAGTTCCTGTGATATCTGGGGGTTTCTGGAGCGAAGTGCTAAAACTTTAAAATCTGACCTTTGATGATCTCTGGTGACCTCAATATTGATTTGAGAAAAATATATACAATACCTTCGAATGTGCCTGTCAAGGGCTTTTGAACGTTTTTTTCCGAGTCTTTCTAGCCCTTTTAGTTTTCGAGTTGGAGGGTGGGGCCCCAAGACAACCAAATCCGTTGTCCTGACGACAAACCTCCATTGAACATGCACTCCTACCCCGGCCCCGTGGAATCTGTTGTCCGGATTTCCCGCGCCGTGCCGGGTGGGTGGGGGGGGGGGGGTAGACGCCCCCTAAGGTTTTTCGAGAATAGCGAAAAAAGGCAGCGCGCAGCGCCGCCATTTTTGGCACAGCTGTTAAGGCATCAATTTCCCACATATTGTAAAATTCTTGACCACGGGTCATCTCAGATCAGGTCACCAGCCTAGGTCACGTGACCACACCTCCAAAAAAGTGTGCGGTCGTACCACAGCCACAGTTTTTGGCCGATCGATTTCGCACTTACAGGATTTCATAAGGGTAATGGTACCTACAATTATTTGATCTCGGATTTTTTTTTATATCGGTGACCTTAGGTCGGGTCAATTTTGTGACCTCCCCATTATAAGTCAATGGGAAAATATTAAAATGCTTCCTATTCTGAGGATACGCATGATATCAGCCCAATTCCTTCTGGATCATGTTATTATAGGCCATTCTTGAAGACCCAGGTGCATTTTTGGTTCAGTGTTGTTAAATCTATCGTCCGTTTTTTTCTTCGTCGGATTAAAAAAAATATAAATGTAAATGTAAATTATTGGTAATCAAGAGCTGAAACGCAATTGCTAATAAAAAAAGAAGTAAATGTACATACATACTGACGTGATGAATATATGATGGTTAAGTGAATAATACATCTGAAGTGGTTTTGACGATCAGTATTTCTAAGGACATGATCGCTTAGTAAATTTTCACAGGAATGACATAGTAATGATTTTTGCTGGCATTTTGACCCCGGGTACTTCATGAGAAGACACATTTTGTCCCTGACCTTATCCATAAGGACAGCACACTTTACCACCCCTGCAACTGCCAGCCGTCTGTAGTCTGTACAACTTTGTGCAGCCAGCAATATTAATTCAGGCCTTTCGCCGTTCGCCTCGAATGTTTCATCATCGCGAGAACATGGCCATACATACAGAAACACGTGTGCGTATGTTCTGGTGTCGATCAAGCCTCTCAGATGAAAGATATACACCTGATTCTGAATATTGCATTTCCACACATGTGCTGCTATCGTTTGTTGTCATCCGTCATCACTACCTTGACTTTTATGTATAAGTGTGTTGTCATGCTTAGTTAGGAAAAATACAGTGAAAAACACGCAACATATTATTTACCGAATGCGCATCTACTTTGCAAATATCGCCAGTTGTTCCAAAACACAAATCTTCGTTATCAATTGTCCATAACAAAGCATATTTGTGTAGTTCGAAGATAAGTTCCCTGATTAGGACCATGGATGTCAGGTGCGAGATGGTTAACAAAAATCAAAATACTGAATCAAATCAATAGCTGAATCAAACCAATGAAATCAAACCACAACAAAAGCACAGTTTGATGTGATTTTCTGAAAGACTGTGTCTACACATTCACCACAAATATGTCTTGGAGATTTTGCATTTTATTACGAAGAAAATATGAAATGAATATTTGTTTATTATACAACGAACGATACAGTGCGACGTTACTCGGAAGAGCACCCAATAACATTGCAATTAGTTTATTTTTCCAACCGACCCCTGAGGAGGACGTCGTGGTCGACGCTGTCGAACGCCTTCGACAAATCTGCCGTCGTTAACGACGATATGCGGCCGTTGTCGGTGTTGTTGACCAGGCGTTCGACAGCGGCGAGCACGGCGTCCTCCGTACAGTGGCGAGATCTGTAGGCAAACTGCAATGGGCTCAGCAGACAGTTTTGATGCCAGGTAATGCGTGAGTTGGCTGCACACAACCTTCTCTAAAATCTTTGAGAGCACACTCAACAGTGATATGGGCCTGTTGTTGGAAGGTATCGTGGGGTCGCCTGACTTGGGAATTGGCACGACGCATGCCACCTTCCAACTGTCTGGAAAGACTTGGGTCCTAAGGGATAGGTTAACAAGATGTAAGAGATGAGGTCCGTTCACAGGGAAACATTGTCGTACAGCTAAAAGAGGAACACCGTTTAGACCCACCGCTCGTGACCCGCTCATGCGCCCGATGCAGCGGAACAGTTCAGGAAACGTTGCGGGCTGAAAGTGGAAGCCAGCCGCGCAGACGGTGGGAGGCCGCGGGTTGTAGCGGCTGGCGGCGACTGCGTCGCGGTGATATAGGGACGGTGATAGATAGCGGTAGGCGGGGCGCACAACTCCAACAGCGTCGTTGTCTGCAGAGCTCTGCGGAATCGGTGCTTGATTTAGACGTTAGCCAGCACACATGATCTAAAATAAGACGATATAGGATGCCTTTTGCCCTTAACACGCGCAGTGGAGAGGGGTATGCCACTAACACGCAGTGGAGGGGGGGGGGGGGACTTTAGTGCCACCCCCTAATATCTCCGAAAGTATGAAAGCTAGAACAATCAAACTTATAGGTTAAGTAGGTGCTATGATGATCTACATTTTGTTACATTTGTGTGACCTTAAGTCAATATCTTCAAGGTCAAACGTGGTCACGAAGATCAAATCTGGCCAAATGTCACAATTTTCGGAACTTGACCTCTGTGACGTTGCAGGTCACCAGCAATGTGTCCAAAGTTGTGTCCAGGGATGAACATTGACATTGGCTACCGAATGGCGTTTGAATCGTCCCCATCCGAATGGTGGTTCCGAAGATATCGATTTGCCGACCTCGATTCTGGCCGCCATCTTGGATATCAAATCCATATAACTCAAAAATTCACCTACCGATTTTCATTTGTTTTGCGTCAAACGATCCGCTATTGAGTTGGCTTTAATGTCGCCAGAAAAACACCGCCCTGCTCCGCTTCGTTTTCGAGCTATTCACGAAAAACAGGTGGGGGCACAAAAGTCCCCCCATCCCCTCCACTGCGCATGTTAATGAGCTTACAGTAGCACTCAAAAGCACCCGGAACTATACTTTTTTACAATGTAGCTGAAATAATCACAGCACGAACCAGCTATAGGGTGCAATCAAATAGAGTGCATTCGCCTGCCCTCCCCAACCCACGACGAGAACATGACACCCACTCACATACACATATACATGCTTGGGAAGAAGTGACGACAAGTTGAGAGAAAAAACACGTGAATGAACACATGAGTCACACTCACCGGCCAAGCATGTACCTTAGCTCTCACGCGGAACGCCTGGGACCTATGCAATTTGGCCAAAAGAAGTCTGCCTCAGGGGTTCCAAAAAATATTACTGGTTGTCTCAGGGAGCCCTCAGGAAAGCACGGTGAACAGCGTTCATACGACCAAGCGGCACCTGGAAACGTCCTGTAGGACGTAAACGCTAGACTGTTGCAGACAAACAATATCGACAAACGAAACTAGTTGTTCAAAGTCGAGGCGGCCGCAGTAGACAGCGCATCAAGTTGCCAGTTTATGTCAAGGGAACTTTAATAGAGTGACACTTGAAATGCTCCAGCAACGAATAACAATCGATAGGAAACCTGTCCTGTGTTGACTCGGCCAGTCACTTCAAGAAGCGATGCTGCAGGCGTTAAAGACACCCCAGGTGAGCTGCAGCGACACCGAGCAATACAACATTTGTTTTGTCGACGAAGAACTCATGAGCGCTGAAGCGAATCATCACGGAGCGACGGTTTGACCCAAGCATGCACGGAGAAGTTCGTATGCTCCCTATCCTAAAAAGCAAGCGTTTGTCTTTTGCTACTACCTCGTCAACATAGTCGCTGTGAGCGCGCCGCAGCGAGCGGATGCAAGCGCGGGCTCTCCTCCCCAACCTCGCTCCTCCCCAACTCCGCTCAGCCTTTGACTTTTGAGGAATGTGTCAGTGAGTCGAGAGTGAGAGTGAGTGTGTCTGGACAGTACTATCGTATTTCGGTCAGGACGAGTTCACGCCGATCTGACTAGTCATCATCGTCAACATCCCAGGCCGAATGGTGACATTTCCGGGATAAGGCATTGTGCGGAGCAAAAGGAAGACCGGACGTGGTGGAGGTGTCGCTGTGCTGGCACGTGATAATCTCGAACTCAAAGTGGTCAAGAAGCGCGGGGAGCCAACCAATCGTCGAATATCGAGACAGTTTGGGTACGGCTCCAAGTAGGACA
>JAXIVJ010008824.1:52500-53727 GCA_036785665.1 Chirona hameri | reverse complement strand
AAATGAATCAATGAATAAATGAATAAATGAATAAATGAATAAATGAATAAATGAATAAATGAATAAATGAATAAATGAATAAATGAATAACATGAATAAATGCATAAAATGAATAAATGAATAAATGACTAATGAATAAATGAATAAAATGATAAATGAATAACTGAATAAATGAATAAATGAATAAATGAATAAATGAATAAATGAATAAACTGAATAAATGAATAAATGAATAAATGCAAAAATGACTAAATGAATAAATGAAATGAATACAATGAATAAATGAATAAATGAATAATGAATAAATGAATAAATGAATAAATGAATACATGAATAATGATAAATAGAATAAATGATAAAATGAATAAACTGAATAAATGAATAAATGAATAAATGAATAAAATGACTACTGAACACATGAATACATGAATACAATGCACTAAATGAATCAATGCATCACTGAATAATGAATAAATGAATACACATGCATACATGAATAACATGACTCCAAAGAATACATGCACTACATGAATAACCTGAATAAATGAATAAATGAATAATGCATAACTGAAACCCAACTCCCAACCCCATGCCTCCCACCATCCACCCATCCACCCATCCACCCATCCACCCATCCACCCATCCACCCATCCACCCATCCACCCATCCACCCATCCACCCATCCCCCCATCACCATCCACCATCCACCCATCCACCATCCACCCATCCACCCATCCACCCATCCACCCATCCACCCTTCCACCCATCCACCCATCCACCCATCCACCCATCCACCCATCCACCCATCCACCCATCCACCATCCACCCATCCACCCATCACCCATCCACCCATCCACCCATCCACCCATCCACCCATCCACCCATCCACCCATCCACCCATCCACCCATCCACCCATCCACCCATCCACCCATCCACCCATCCACCCATCCACCCATCCACCATCCCATCCACCCATCCACCCATCCACCCATCCACCCATCCACCCATCCACCCATCCACCCATCCACCCATCCACCCATCCACCCATCCACCCATCCACCCATCCACCCCCATCCACCCATCCACCCATCCACCATCCACCCATCCACCCATCCACCCATCCACCCATCCACCCATCCACCCATCCACCCATCCACCCATCCACCCATCCACCCATCCACCCATCCTCCCATCCCATCCACCTTCCACCATCCCCCATCCACCCA
>JAXIVJ010008824.1:12500-47500 GCA_036785665.1 Chirona hameri | reverse complement strand
GGGAAGCTTTATTACGTCACCAGATACGAGCGAATCTTAGGCCGCCCCAATTTAATAGCTACGAGCGGTAGGCCGAACCGATCGGAATTAATTAAACTTAACTAGCCTAACCTAACCTAACCTAACCCGCCATTAGATCCGATCGGGTCGGCCTACAGCTCGTAGCCATTAAGTCCGATCGGGTCAGCCTACAGCTCGTAGCCATTAAGTCCGATCGCGACAAAACCTACTGCTCGTAGCCATTAAGTCCGATCAGGTCCGTCTGATTCGCTCGTAGCCAGAATCTGGTGACGTCATTAAGCTTCCCCATGACTCCAGACCAACAACGGAGATAGTAACCTTGAACCTTGATTTGATTGCCCGGCCGCGACGGTGACGCCAGCCCCACCGTTACCCAGCGACGGTGACGCCAGCCCCACCGTTACCAAACTGTCTCCTACTGCAACTGCCTTAAATACAAGATGCGCTCATGGCTATTGCTACAAAACTCTGTTAATGTACCTACAAACAGTTATAATACCAGGATTAATCAGCATAGAAGGTAATGATACATTAAGTGAGTTGTTAAAGACATGTACACCCACCTTGCGCTTGAAGTTGCTGCATAGGGCATTCCGACCACTTCAACTGAAAACTTTCATCAATCAGACAGGGACTGTCTTGGAAAATTGTCCGCACTGGCTGACCTTTGCCATGGCTTTTTCTTGTATGTTTGTAAATATTTTGCTCTGTACCCTTCCAAGAACATCCTATGTAGCCACATGTACACTTCTTCCTTACACGTGTTTTCTTTCCCATTAGCTCTTTGTCCTCGTTTCAGCCCTGCCAGTTGCACTATGATTCGCGCCCCAACTCGTGGGTAAACGAGTCTGGCGCCTCTTTCCTCCGCTCGTATCCATTCTTAAATTAAATGATGCACATATGCAATTTACACGAGCCACAATCAACAAAATCACGAAAAAATCACGTGCTTGTCACACAAAAACGGCTCGTACAAAAACCCGCGAGACGGCTCGGAATTCAAAACAGTTCAAGATCTGTCCAATCCAACGAAAAACGCAAGGTTCTAGTTTCTTCTAAATTAGCTGACGTCATTAGCCCAATTTCGTGTAAAATCCAACGGAGACCATTTTAGAGCCCTGTTTCAAATCAGCTGCTGTGCTGTTGTCAGCCGAGATTAGAGAGCCTGATTCGCTGGAAGATCGATGACGTACTACTACGTCATACCAGGTGACGTCATACTCCTGCTGACAAGTGCCAGCTCTGCTGCTGCGAGGAAGCAGGTGCAGGACACACGTTTTGTCAGCAGGCACGGAAATTGGCGCATGCGGCAGTGGCGCAATTGAAGGCGGGCTTGTAAATAAAGCAAAGAGCGCTTGTTTCGGGTTGAAAGCAGCGAACTCTGTCCTATTTTTCACAATCACTTGCCTGCCTTTGCTGTATTATTATCTTTTTGGTTTCCGCGCACATGCGTTAGAATATGTCCTTTCTGCGCCACATCTGTACGGCTGCCATTTTGTTGGCAGCTGATTTGGAACCAATCTGTCAGCCCAGCGCTATGGGCGGAGTCTATTCCCTGCTGCCAACAGCCGACAGCTGATTTGAAACAGGGCTCTGTTCCAACCATCTTTAGTTCATAGCGCCGGTCATCGCAAGATGGCCACTGGTCGTCCATTGGATTTTGCATTGGTCTACTCTGACGAGCGCTGTCGACTAGACGGAGACCACGGCGACGTGCTGAATTCTACCAGCATTTGGTATTGGTGATGGAAGTTCACGGGAATGCGAAAAATGATCTTATGAAGCATCTTATTATTAATTATGGTCTAATTTATCATCTTTTTATGATATTATCTTATTTTATCAAAGAATGTAATTAAATGATTGAATTAAATTAATGATCGAAGAGCTTAAGTGTTGACCCAAGGGTGTTGTTGCCTGTTCCAACCATAGGTACCCATAAGCGTAACTTTATATCTCTTTGTGGGTGCTTGAGCACCCACAATCCTTGTCTCAGCACCCCCTGACTCATTTGAGCACCCACAATGTTTCCAAGTTACCTAGCACTGTAGTGAATTGACAGAAATAGATAACATAATCATACCTAAAACATGCAAAAATGCTGCAATGCAAGGCCTATGCAAGCCTAGGCATAGGCAAGGCATGAACCTTGTGGCAATACAAGAAAGACACAGTTTTTGCCACCACAGAAAGGTACTAGTAGATAGGCATCATGTGATTTTGACCGAAAAACACCTCTTATTAAGAATCAACATATTAGTTATTACCCAATGATAACCTTGATATGACCTGCAACCAGTGTCCAGTGCAGGATCCAGCCCAGTGTTTTGGGAGGGGTCAAACGGGTTTTGGAGGGGCCAAGCGTAAAAAATAAATTTATTTCCATGCACTGCCATAGGTGTAATGTTAAAAAATAAGACCTGTGGGGGGCCATGGCCTTAACTCTTCTGACATTGAGGAACCCAACCAGGTAAGAGAACCAGGTAAGGTTGCCCCCCCCCCCCCCCCCACTGGATCCGCGCCTGCCTGCAACACTGTGAAAACATGTGTGGATTTTGAACAGCCACTTTTAAACTAAAGTAAATACCAAGCACTTGGCAGATGGTAGGTATGTATGACAAGAAATACAAAAATGAGAAAAGTGGTGAGCAGCATCTAGCATCAGCATGTGCTTGGTAGTTGATGCTTCTGTCTACCAATTTGAAACTTCAGTACCTGCCTACTCGACTTGACAGCAACTAGACTCTGGTGTGAATCTTACCGTAGGTCCTTGGTCTTACCCAGGATAATATATATTGGATAATATTACTTTAGGCACACCTCAAGCCTCACGGTACACTTGGTCACGCGTCAAACAAGAGACAAGACAAGAGTCGTAACTGGAACGTCGCAAGAGCGCCACATATGAAAGAGTCAAGTTGTTTAAAAAAGATGATTTTGTTGGATCGTAGGTATCAATTGACAATAAAAAAAATATTTTTTTGAAATGCATCCTGCAGATATCACTTCAAATTTAATTCATTATGTCAGATCATTTGGTTTACATAGGTACCTAATATTCAACGATTTGGCATACCTATTTGTCATTTTATTGTTCTTGACATACTGCTGTCTGCTGCTGCTGTCTGCTGCAACGGGATGACGCAGTGTTTCGGTTGCGCGATTTGAAACAAAAATTGTAATTTTGTCTAACATCGTTAAACACGTTCAACATTTCGATTCGATTATTTACGTCAGGTTTGCGTGCGCTAGGATTTGGTTTGCTCATGTGGTGAGTGCATGGCGTAGGTCAAGGCCCCACCGCTGACATAGAGATGAAGAAACAGGCGGTGATCAGCAGTTTCTTCCGACGCAGGTAAGATTGAATTTTAGCCACTTTTAATGCATACCAAGTGTCAGACATTATCGCAATTTGTTGGTAAGGATCGCCTGTAAGATGCCACGCGCAAAACGGTCGTTTTTTCACGCATCGGTGGGCGCTAGACGTAAAAGCGGATGCAGACTGGTTTAAGGAGCGCGGCAGAAATACCCGGGCGGGAGTGGATGTTTCGCACGGTTCGTTGTAAAGGGTCGGAGGGGTCAAGACTATTGAAGCATACCACTCGAAAGCTGACGCCTTGATGATTCCGATGTCTGAAGTGAGATCATTGGGTTAGGTTTCTGTCCCTAGGTGGCACTAGCGGTTAACGCCTGAAGTTATAGTGTACCGCATAGCTTGTAACTGTGAAATGGGTACTTAACAATTGCTAGTGGGGGAGACAGAAACGGAACTTTTTTGTTCTGGGCTGGGCAATAAAAACGAAATGGCTTGTTGATAAATCTATAAACATGCCCTGGTTTTACGATGCAAACGTTATTTTTCAACAATCATTTACTTTCGATGAGCGAATTCGGAATGCCCTCAAACTTCGAACGAAATAGACACCATCAGAAAATAGCATGAAAGGTTCGTTTTTTCGGGGCATGGATGTGCCTGGTTACACTGACTCATCAAGGAAAGGTCTCTTAGCTACAGCACACCAAAATGTATTTGCCTTTTTGTTGTGGTCCTTTCGGTACCATTTATCGACATCTAACTTCGGTTTATTTTTTCTTCAGATTTGTCGCTGAAGAATCATCGTTGCCATCTAGCACGACTCGTCCGCCTCCTACCTCTGTGGATACGGATTGTCCAGGTAAGACATCTTTCACCTTCTCAGCCGACCGTCATTATTGCTGTTGCAAGTTCAGTTATTTATTGTCAACCACCCAAGGTCACATGGAAATTCATAGAACACTGTTTGAAGCGGAATGTTAGCCATAGGCGAATTGGCGAATTATTATTATAAGCGAATTATTGCCCAAAAACGATAATTGACCTCTAATGACGTCGGGGTCGATAGGTGCCCCCTTCCGGCAGTGCGAGGGCTAATATAGTTATCAGGTATTCGTTTAAATTCAATTAAAACTCAGTAATGCGGACGTTTCGTGGTATTTTTTATCACTTCATCGGCCTAACTGGCACAGCGAGTAACATTTGTACACACCATATAGGAATTTATTAAATATTAAGATAAACGTAATTCGTAAATACTACTTTATTTCGGAACGGATTGGAAGTGGATACCAACAGTTACCTACGTCACATGCCATCATTTTCCCAAAGCTTGTTTTAAATAGTCGTCTGTTCGCCTAACCCTTGAAGTCTGCTTTATATTTATACTTATTCTGAATTCTTCAGCAGACGATCCTGCTGTGCCCGAGGTCGAGCCTGCTGCACATTCATCTACGTCATCGACACCACACCCAGCCTCATCCTCGTCCAGTGAGGTACGCGGCTATAAGCGGCGTTTCCAGTACCGCTGGAAGAAAAACTACAGCTGGCTGGAGTACGATCGCCCTTCGGACTCAGTGACGTGCACGCTATGCAAAAAGGCGTATGCCATGAAGCTTCTCGACTGCGGTCTAAAGACGGATGGGGCATTCATCACTTGTGGTTTCCGATCTTGGGCAAAGGCTCTGGAAAGGTTCGCCAAACATGAAGAAAGCATCACACACAGAACCGCAGTCGCCCGCCTCAAGACCTCGACAGAGCCCAGCGCCACTGCCATGATGTCCGCTACAGGGAAAGCCAGAGACGTTGCCGACGCACGGGAGGCGCTCAGCTGCATTTTTCACGCCATTGTCTACCTCGCTGGACAGGGACTACCGATGCGACGAAGGGAGGAGGAAACCGGCAACCTGCAGCGACTCCTGGACCAATCGGAGCGCAACTGTCCGGCACTGAAGAAATGGCGGGAGCGGAAACAAACATTCACGTCTCCAGAAATCCAAAATGAGGTACTGGAGATGATGGCTTCAGCTATCGTTCGTCAGATCGCCGACAACGTGCGTGGGGAGGTGTTCGCTGTGATGGCCGATGAGACTCGAGACAGCGCCGGTACCGAACAGGTGGCCATCTGTCTTCGCTCTGTCAACAAACAGCTGGAGGTCGAGGAACAACTTGTCGGACTGTACAGCGTGGAGTCGACTACCGCACTCGTCCTGTCCAAGGTCATCAAGGACGCGCTGCTCCGTCTCGATCTGGACCTGAAGCAACTCCGAGGGCAGTGCTATGACGGTGCTGCTAACATGGCTGGCAAGTTCAACGGTAAGAAAAATGCGACGTTCTCGTAACCATAATATGTGAACTGGCCAAATTGAACAACTGTCAGTCAATTGGATGATGCTTATCCACGTTATCGATTGATCGTAATCACAGCTGATTTATACCTTACTTTGAATAGCCATAGCAAGCACTAAACATAGTAGATTTCATGCTAAATATGATGTACACGTACCTAGTTTTTTTGTGCATGGCTGTTTCGACATTTTCCCGCACACTAAGCATATTGTTTAATGAAACAACCCAGTTTTATAATGACATTAGCAGTTTGGTATCCAACGTAAAAAAAAACGGAAATCACAGTCATTCGCCCGCGAGAAGCTATAACACGAAATTGCGACTTTTTATTTTCTCCATAACTCTAAAATTCACAAATATTTTTAGGATGACAATCAAATATTCATATCATCATATGAACACGTGATTTTTTTCGGAATTTGGTAGTGAATTTCAAGGACTTTCCAAACTGGGTTGTTTCCTTTATTGTTCAGGTCACTCGAGGAAGTCACCAGTTCAGGTAAAGGGACTAGTTTATTTCGATTGTGATTAAGTGCTGAAAATCCGATGTTTGTATCTAAACAATATTTCTGGTCCTCAGGTGTTCAAGCTCGCATCAAAGCTGAAGAACCGAGAGCCGTATTCGTCCACTGTACGGCCCACCGGTTGAACTTGGCAGTCCAGGACTGCATGGACGGGGTGCGGTCACTGCGTGACACCATCCAGGAGGTATCTCGCATCATCGTCTTCTTCAGAGACTCTCCAAAACGCCTCTGCTGCTTGGTCCAGCACGGAGCTGAAAGCTCCCTCCGCCCACTCTGCCCAACCAGGTGGACCTGCAGCGAGCCGTCACTGGCGTCCCTCATCCGGAACTACATCGCGGTGGTGGAAACACTGGAAGCCATCGCCGAGGACTCGAGCACCGGACCGGACCAAGCGAGCACCGCCAGTGGCCACGCGCGGCGCATGCTGTCGTTCGAGTTCTTCTTTGGCGTGGCTCTGGCGCTGCATCTGCTGCGCATGACAACGCCAGTTATGAAGAGCGTACAGGGCCAGAAGCAAACGCTGGCTGCCAACCTGCAGCTGGTGAGCACTCTGCGCGGTGCAGTTCAGGGCCAGCGGTCCCGGTTCAGCTCATTCTACGCTGCTACAGTGAGCCAGGCTGAGGAGCTGGGCGTGAGTCCTCCGTCGCTGAAGCGTGTGGTCCGGCCACCGCGCCGGCTTGACGAGGGCAGTGAGCCGTATCGCCCTCAAACACCGGAGGATCAGTACCGCCCCATCTACCTTCTGGCTGTGGACCGCCTCTGTGCGTCCCTGGGAGCGCGGTACGGAGTCGACGAAGACGCGGAGGCCGCCGTCGCTGACGAGCAGCGGGTCGCCCAGGCCGAGTCAGCGCTGCTGACGGCCAACGCCGACGATGTGACAGCCACCGCCGCCTTCTACCGCCTGGACGAAGGACGCCTGGCGCTGCATTGTCAGATGTTGCAGGATGTCTGTCAGCAGGAAAGCATTCCGCTGCGCAGCCTGCCAGACGCCGTCAGTGCTCTTCGCCAGCCGCACCTGTCCCAGCTGCTGCCGGAGTGCGTGTCTCTCCTGCGGCTGATACTCACTGCGCCAGCGACGACTTGTACGGCGGAGCGTTCGTTCAGCCAGCTCCGCCGGCTGAAGACGTATCTGCGCTCAAACATGACACAAGCCCGCCTTAACCACGCGGCGGTATGTTCGGTGTATGCCGAGGAGCTCCATGCCCTGGACATGGTGTCTCTGATGCGACAGTTCGCGACCCGCACACCCCAGCGAGTGAACGTGTTTGGCTGGCGCTGAACTAAAGGACAGAGCTACCTTCGAGTCGGTTCATTTGCTCGCACGGTGTCTGTCGTGTTTCGAAGGGTAGTCGTGAAAAGCAGCATACATGTGATGGTATACGTGATTGTACTAATGCTCTGTACAGACTGCAGCCATTCAGCACGCCCTGCAACACTTACCTCACAGTTCAGTTTTGTTTTGTAGAGTTTGCCGAACATTACTAGACACTGAAATGGTGTAACCAGTCGGATTTGATGTTGTCTTATCAATGCTACGATATCCCAGCACACATGATGTCGGTTGAAGTGATTGCCTGATCGATTGATTGTTAGATATTCTTTGAGGTTTGGACGACCAAGCCAAACACACGTGTGTTTGTGTGTGTGTTTGATCGCTACGCTTTTTTTCAATCGCCATGTTTTTCACACAATTATTGTTAATCCGTCTGTGATGAGAAGGTACTTCATACCAGAGATAACAGTACAAACATATTTTTTCGTTGTACTTGCATATTTTAACACAAAAATACATTCGCGTACCAAACTAACACAATGTTTATACTGTCAATTGAGCACGTCGTTTTAAATATGTTAAACACTCGCTAACAGTTTTGCGTTTTGTGATATATCACTTCGGAAACCGTTCAGCACCCCCAATTATTTTTGGAAAACTACACCCATGTAGGTACCCCATAGGTACATCATCATCATCATCATTGTATGGATTGAAGTCGACCAGTTCTGGTTTTTGTATCATTTGAGGCGCTATCCCGCTAATAAGAGACGAAGAATATTGAAGGAAAATATACAAATCGCCACAGCCGTCTCAGCTTTGGCAGGGTTCCATGGACAGTGGCAGTGGGTGCGGAATTTGGATGCTCCTCATTGGGCTGCTGATGTGAGCATTGCTCTGTCCCCATGGACACACTGGGGGGGGGGGGGGCAAAAACAAAGATTATTAGTGTTTTGAATTTCATGTCATCAAAGAGCGTTGACCGAAGGTTTAACTGGTAACTTGGGTACCGGTGTGGTTCGAGGTTCGGGTTTAGAGGTGCCACTTTTCTACCCGCTTACCCACGAGACGTGGGTAGTTACTACCCACGTGGGTAGCTGTGGGTAGCACATGCAATCATTTGGCTGAAGTGGGTAGTTGGTGGGTAGCATAATTTTCAAATTTAAAAAAAAGGAAAGTTTAACCCGTATTTCAGTGAATGCGCTTTTATTTCAGCAATATCATTCAAGTTTATTGGATGAATTTGCATAATTTAAAGTTTTTTTCTTTAATTTTATTCAATCCCAAAATAGTACAATTTATGTTGAGGGTAGTTGTGGGTAGTTGACAGCTTATTTGAGCACGTGGGTAGTGGTGGGTAGTTGAACAGTGTTTGCGGCGCGGCGCGGGTAGTCACAGGCCTGAAAAGTGGCAGCTCTATTCGAGTTGCAGATTTACTGAAGCTCTTCTTTTGCTCATAGTCATGTGAAGTGGTCGTCCAGGTTCAAGCATAGTGGTCGCCAACGTGGTTGGCAGGACATAGCTTTTTTAGACCCCTGGACAATTCAAATATAACCAAATATTCGGATGAAACTCATAACAAAGTAGGCTGCCTGCAACGGACCGGAGCACCCAACCCGCGCTGAAACCAGTACATTTGCTTAGCATTGTTTACAATAGCTGTGGCTGTTCTGACAAAGCCATAACAAGCGGGTTCGTCGAGAGAGCGGGCCCTTTTCTCTGGCACCATCGACAGTATCGTCTGCGGCCTCGCAGTTTGTCTGCGTGGTCTCGTGTGGTCGGGCCGTGCCACCGGCGGCCTGTGACGGCTTCACGTACCACGACAACGGCACCTGTCGGCTGCTCTCGGGCGCCGGCACCGCGGACCGGACGGGGACGGCCGTCCCGGGCGGTACAGAGGCCAGGACCTTCATCCGGACACCGGATCAAACACAATATGGTGAGTTGCGTCGGTGGAATAGTGGTAGAGTTGATGGCAAAAAAGGCATGTCACAGTTGGGTCGATGTGTGCTCGATAGTGTTCGATAAAGGGCATGGCAAAAATACAATTTTAATTTATTGATATTTTTCCAAATTCCCCCCCCCCCAAAAAAAAACGAAACAAATGTTGAAACCCCAAATGCACACTGACACACAACACATACCTACCCAAAACAAATTCACTTCCGTCATGTCGTGCTAAAGTTGACATCACTAAGATCATCTTGTCCGAACAAAATTTTGCATTTTGGTTGGCCTGCGACGACATCATCAATGATCTTCAGGCTCCTATAACTTTAACAAGCTCCTATAACTCACGTTATAAAAGCTCGTGGCTGCTCACGGGCTGAAGACAAATTATAAACCGAATTTGAATACTTGTCTCCAAGATGCCCTGACTTGAACTGATGACCTTTAGGTGATTAATCACGTCTGATGCTTCAAGTCTGTCGGTTCAAGTCACGTCTTCAAGTCTGTCGGTTCAAGTCACGTCTTCAAGTCTGTCGCTTCAAGTCACGTCTTCAAGTCTGTCGCTTCGCACTTGTGGGTAATTACTCCACTGTGGATAACTGGGCTCTTCCCCAGAATTGTGAGCTTTAACCATAAGTTGTAAGCTCCGACAGTCAAATTGATGAAGCAGCTGGAAGCTAATCGGATATAAACTGGGGAGCCCGACTATGTGATTCGTGACCATATACTATACACTAGGGTGTCCAAAAAACTTTTTGTCCGTGCAAGCTGCCCATCCAAAACGGGGTGCTCCTTTACACAAAGAATATGCTGACAAAATTTGGTCCACCTTCTTTGAATTTTGGTCCCCCTCCCGGGCCTCCATAAGTCAGTAACCCCTACCCAAAAGTAAAAAATAAAAGTAGCCGTACAGACCTCCGCGTATACTCATGTGAAAGCTCTTGTTGAGTAGAATACACTTGTATACAGTCGACATGCTCTACATTCAAGTTTTCGTTCTATGAGTCATAAACAGAGCCCAAAACCCAGCCTTCAATACAGCTCTATCTAATGCATTATATCTGTCAATTAAACTTTAACGTAGTCTTTCTTCAAGAAACGCATATGACAATTCCCGCGTTACCATATTTCAATAGTTTATGGAAAGGTAAATGTTTCCACTCATGGCATTCCTCACGCAGTCGCGGAACATGCATATTAATAAGTAAGAATACACAGCATAACCTTATTACACAAATTAGTTCTGACTGCGGAAACTACGTTATTTTTATCTGTAAGATACATACGAACGTATTTGCCTTCGTAAATATATATATGGACTAAACACCGATCAGCCAAGTTTCTTCAGACAAGTTTTCGATCATCTCAATGATATCGAAGTTGATCACATTATAATAGCCGGTGACATGAATATTGATATCAATCACGAAGTTGATTGTCTGAATTACGTAAGGGAAAATAACGTAAACGCAAAACGAGCGTTTATGCATTTAATAGATCATTACAATTTGGTTGATATATGGAGATACTCGAACCCTTCCGTACGTAAATACACATGGACACGTAAAAATCCCTTTAAATGTGGGCGTTTAGACATGTTCTTCGTCAGTGAACACTTGGTTAATGTTGTTACAGATGCAAGTATTATACCAGGATATAAAACTGATCATAGTGCAATAACTCTCGCTATCAAAACCAAACAACAACCCAGAGGTAATGGACTCTGGATGTTGAATATTTCACATTTACTAAACGAAGAATATGTAAGCCGCATAAAATCTTGCATATTTGACACAATAAAACAATATGCAGCACCAATA
The DNA here is from genome assembly GCA_036785665.1 of Chirona hameri. Classification (NCBI taxonomy): domain Eukaryota; kingdom Metazoa; phylum Arthropoda; class Thecostraca; order Balanomorpha; family Balanidae; genus Chirona; species Chirona hameri. Next base: position 36,250 of record JAXIVJ010008824.1, on the reverse strand, counting down.
TATGAGCAACATTTCTACAATGAGCCACGCAATTATAATACGATACAATTAACAATAAATTATTGTTTGTTCTATGAAACGCTCATAATGATGGTACGTGATGAAAGCGTCAAATTACAAAAAGAAAAGAAAAAAAACGCACTGGAAAACGATCTTAATCAGCTCGATATAGCACTTTTTTTGTTGAAAAAGCGAGAAAATCAAAAATAGAGGGACTCATTGTTCGTTCAAGAGTCCAGTGGCACGAACAAGGAGAAAATAACTCTAAATATTTGTGTCACCGGAGAAAAAAAAAATGTTAATACAAAAAAAATCAGTATATTAAAAAAGGAGATCGCATTATCTCCCAAAACAATACGATGCTTACAGAGTTCTCACGGAATTTTGAAACTAAGTATAGCAGCGGAAATGATAATGAGGTGAATGACGAAATCGTTTCCAGAAATATTACAACAATAAATTATAGTGATAGAATACGATTAGAGTCAGAAATATAGTTACTGGAGCTGACAGAAGCATTGCAAGGAATGAGAAAGGGAAGAACACCAGGTTCAAATGGTTTTCCGGTGAAATTCTTTAGAGCATGCTGGCCTGAATTATGGCCATTCCTGCATGGAGCATTTATAGCGTCACTAACACAAAAACAAAACTTACCTTCACATAGAATAGGGATTATCAAACTAATACCCAAACAAGGAAAGTCACCACACGAGATGAAGGGTTGGAGACCAATTACATTATTAAATGTTGATTATAAAATAATTTCCACAGCAATGGCAAACAGACTCAAAAGCATAATAAATAAAATAATTAGTCCCTGTCAAACTGCTTACATTTCTGGTAGATACATAGGCGAGAATACTCAATTGCTTTTGATACAATAGCCTTAACCAAAGATAAAAAATGCCTGGAATGATTGTTGCAGCAGACTTTGAAGCGGCATTTGAATCGGTATCATGGGATTATTTACGGCTCGTGATGAAAAAATCAACTTCGGCGATAATTTCCTACAATTGATTGATCTGTAGCCTATTTCACAAAGCAAAAAAGTTTGTAATTACAAATAATTTTTACACATGTTTGTAGTTTGGATTTCACAAAACCCCAGGGCAGTAAATCTCAATTTACTATTTACAAACTACTATACACAGATATTGTTTGTAAAATGTTTGCAATTGCACATGTTCTATTTCTCAAAGGTTGACGGAAGTGAGGAAATGTTTGCAATTACAAACTTGTAATTCCAGTGGTTCAGGGGTTCTGAATTTCAGAAACTGCATTGACAGTTGACATTGTTTGACTGTTCAGGTTATGTTCTTGGTGAGGTTGTTACGTTGCCGAGGTTGTTAGGGTAATGGTTTAGTTATGCATAGGTATAGCTGCCCAAAAAAAGTTATTTCCCGAGAGATTCGAACAGGGATCTCCAGCTTTGAAGTTCCAGTGCACCTTACCAATTGCGCTGTGAGGGATGCCTCCGCGCGGAGAACCCGCATGGCGATAGAATTGCAGCGGTCAACGATGTCTTGTGCAATGTGCAGTGAACCTTCACCCTTTACGACGTAGGAAATCGGCTAGGTTAGGTGAACAAATGGTCGAGAAATTCAACGATCTTTCTTTTAAGAGTAGTTCTGTTGTTATGTTCCGCCACCTGGTGAATGGTCAAATTCGGTTTACTCTAACTGCTTACCAAGATCTATTTTTACGATCAGAGTTTACATTCCGATGAAATGTTAATTAAAAGATTATTCGTTGTAGGCGAGCTATGGCATATTTGAGCATGATGAATATAAGTATGTGAATAAGTAACCTTCTGCTCATGTTATATCTTAATTAAACTTGAAAACGGTATAAAAAATTACATTAATATATTTCGACTTGCGTCATCATCAGGTTTTCTGATGATGACGCAAGTCGAAATATATTAATGTAATTTTGTATACCGTTTTCAAGTTTAATTAAGATATAACATGAGCAGAAGGTTACTTATTCACATACTTATAAAAGATTATTCTCCCTATAACTAATTTTATATTGAATAAAAAAATAAACCACAATGTAAATATTTGTTAAATTAATTTGTTAACAATCAAATGATTTGTCATTAGCATCAAGTTTAATACAAACGTTCTTGATTTCAGGCTTTCTGCTGTGCTAACATTTGTGTTTACAATTTGTTTTACAATCGGTAATTCAGAGGTGGCAAATGTTTGTGAAATGTCTTTTTGTGAGGTTTGCAATATTTGCTTGCGTTTGTAATCGCAAACATGTGTAATTACTAACTTCTTTGTGAAATAGGCCTCTGAAAGTAAACAATAAATAGCAAAGCGAAATAGGTGGCCACGGCAAGGCACTGGCGGATCCAGGGGGGGGGGGCGGCAGGGGCTAAAGCCCCCCCCCCCCCCCTCCATTCCAAGCTCGACAGGGGCGGCAATAGAAATTAGCCCCCCCCCAAAATCCGCTGAAACTGGCGATGAAAAATGGGTACTACCTGCGAAAAAAAATCTTGCAATTTTGTTCTCGCCTCGTTCGTGTTTCCTTCATTTGGTAGCTTTTTAGTAGCAGTAGGGATAGGGAAAGTGGCGCGTCTGACGCTATTTTGGAGTGATTCACAACCAACGTAAGTTATAATTTTACACGCAGTGTCGCAGCCTTTGGTCTCCTGCTGTCTGCTGGAGCGCGTGAGTGAACTTCCTTGTATAGGTACCTATGTTGTGTGGAATACATCTACTAGTATTAAGTTAAGTAGGGTAATTAGGTTCAGTTTGAAGAAAAAAATCCCAATGTTCTTCTTTGTGTAGCTATGGATTGATTTCCAGATATGTACCGAGCAGGTATGAAATAAATGATTATTATTATCATTTCTGGTGGTAGCGTAGCCCTATCATTTTTGCAGAAATAATAATGGGACAGTGGTGGATTTCTGAATCCGGAATTTGGGTCATTATGTGCCTGTCACCTATAAGACATGCAAAAATGTAATATGGAGGCTTATAAATTATGCATAACCTTACCTTACCTAACCAAAGTTGGAATTTACTATAAAAGCTGAGGGCCTGTAATAAAGGAAAAGGGCATCAAATAGAAAATAAAAAAGGAGATGCTGACTGACAAGGTTCTTGTAAGCCTAAATATAATCCTAGCATAGTAAAAATATGTTTTGCAAGGTTTGGTTCCTATAGGAAAGGGACAAAGTGTGGTGCGGCTCTGCATTACCACAGGGCTCAAACATGTACTTGGGGCAGCAAAAATGGGGCAGCTTGCATCTCCGCAGTGAGCATGAGCAGTGATTTGATTGAATCATACCTCTCTTTATCATACTATAGCTGCTGACCCCAAATCATGCAGCTCGTTAGTTTTTCTTTCTCGTTCGTGTTTCCTCTATTTTGAAGAATTTTGGTAGCAGGAGGGAAAGTGGCGCGTGCATATTTGGAAATGTCGAATACAAAATCCAGACCCATCATACTTAAGTAGCCATAAGTCAGCCAAAACTAAAGATATTGCTTTGAAATTCGGTGTGGGTATTGTCTATACTTCGTTCTCCAATATATATTCCGGTTTTGGTAGCAGTAGGGATAGAGAAAGTGGCGCGAAAGTAGCAGTTTTTGAACATGTTTGGAAGTTTTGATTTGGTGGATTTTTTTTATCTTTCTCCAATTTGTTTTTCTTCATAAAATCATATAAAATATCAAATCATATGAAAAGGCCGGAATATATATTGGAGAACCAAGTATGGACGATGCCAAAACCAAATGTCAAAGTAATATCTTGAGCGTTGACTGACTTAGGACTCCCTAAGCAGTGGCGTACGCAGAAATTCACAAAGAACCAGGTCATTGCCTTGAGGGGCGCCACCCGATCGACAGGGCCTCCACCAATATTGGCGAAATTTGCCAGGGGGGGGGCGCCTCTCCTTTCGCACTGCGCGGAAGGAGGGTCACTGGCCGGAGGGGCACCGTCACTCGCCAAAGAGGGGCAGTCACTAGTCGGAGGGCGCCGTCACTCGCCGGAGGGGCGCCGTCACTAGCCGGAGAGGCGCCGTCACTCGCCGGAGGGGCGTGGTCACTGGCCGGAGGGCCGCTATCACGGGCCGGAGAGGCGCCGTCTATGGCAGGGGACGCCCTCACTGGCCGGTCACTGACCACAAAAAAGTCGTCACTGGCCGGGGGAGCGTCCTCACTGGCCGGAGTGGTGCCGTCACTGGCCAGAGGGGCGTCGTGACTGATCGGAGGGGCGCCAGCTTTGCATCGGCGCCTCGGATCCAAAGGACCAGGTCATGACCTGCATGACCTGATAGTTGATACTCGGTACGCCGCTGTCCCTAAGTATGATGGGCCTTGACTTTATATTCGACATTTCCCAATATGCGTGGCCGGTCTGGCGCTATTTGCGATCTGGAGCGATTCCTGCAACCAACGTAAGTTCAAAAACGTTGCGTTTTGGCGCCAAAGTTTATAGCGCTGAATAGCGTGCGTGGAACGCATTTCGACAGTATTTGAGGAATTGTGACTCGGACTTGGGTATCGTTGTTTTCCTTTTCCCTGTAAACATGTAGCCAAATAAAATTCACACTTTGTGAATTTGTAGGTAAAGTTAATATTTTTCATTGTCATGGTTATTTTAAATTACTATAGCTTGGGATGGCTACTTTGGCCTCAGGTCATATCCAGACTCGAGTAATTTCAGGTACCAATTTTAAATCTGACACCCATTTTGCACCATGCTTAGGTACTTATTCCGGTGCATTGTATGGGTGCTATGAGTAGAGTAGAGGTTTCACAATTTTTAGCATTACCAACTAGTCAAGATCAGACTCAGCATGAACTCAGCTACAACAACAAAACAAATGAAAGCCACAGAAGAGGTAAAATTGGGTTTGTCTGGTTTTTACCACTGGTGAATCCAGAGGAGTGAGGGCATTAGGGGCAAATCCCCCCCCCCCCCCACACACACACACACACACACACACAGGAGCATGGCGGGAATTCAATACAAGGATGTCCCCCGCCCCGCGTGTTCCTGCATTGGTTGTAAGAAGTGATAATTAGGAAGGAAAAAAATCCCTCCGGTCAATGACTCTCTTTGAGAACCCGACACCTCTACTTCCCCCCCCCCATCCCCCCCCCCCCCGCGCTCAACGATTTTTCGTGCTGACGACCCGACTCCACCCCCCCCCCCCGTCAACAACTTTCGCTGCTGAAGCGGAACGCAATTTTAGCCCCCCCTCCCCCCCCCCCCATTCTCGGACCCTAGATCCGCCAGTACGTCAAGGGAACATTAACAACACTTGTAAATGCCACGACGTCTGCGTATTTGCTGTACGTATTATACAGCATATACGTATTATAGAATAATAACAAGAATATATCCAACAAATAAGCTGCTGGAAGCCATGGATATACAATTTTCGAACCTTTGTTCGTTTTGTGAACAGGCAACAGAAACTCTAGCCCATGTTTTCTGGTACGGTCCGAAGGTTGAAATATGAATTAAAGAAGTTCTCTCACACATAAAACAGCAATACAATAAAGTAGTACATATCAACATTATCAGTTGGTTATTGCTCGATGACCTTTCAAATAGAATTGCCTCACTAGCAACGATTGGTAAGGATGTTATACACAAAGTGCGAATGAATAAAGTTTGACTTTCCCTAACTGTAATGATTAAAACTTTGAAGACTGAAGCTGAAAAAGAATATAGTGCATATAGATTACGGAATTATTTAGATGGCTTCGATGGAAATCGATTGTCGATTGTGTATCGATTGTAGGGAATGCTTTGAATAAACCCGCCTTTCTTCTATCTTGTTAATCAGTTAAAATGAGATCAGTCTCGAGAGATGCCGGTCGTTTCTAACACACCTATACACACACGTCACACACGTCACACACGTCACACACGTCACACACGTCACACACGTCACACACGTCACACACGTCACACACGTCACACACGTCACACACGTCACACACGTCACACACGCGCGCGCACAGCACGCACGCACGCACGCACGCACGCACGCACGCACGCACGCACGCACGCACGCACACACACATGTAAGCCCCGACCGGATTTATCGGACGGCCCGTGCCCGCTTGAATGCGTGTGACGTCACGCAGGTGACTTTACCGTGTGAGGTTCTGTCCGACGCCATTTCGATCCGGTCACGGTGGACACCGGTGGTGACCGCGCTCCCACCGCCACCCCGACTACCTCCAATATTGCGTTGCACAAATGTGAATGTATGTTGCGTTTAAAAAAAAACATTCGAGCAGTATGGTGCATGCTGATATTGTTTCCTAGTTCAAAATCGTAGACAAATGGAAAACATGTTAACATGTTTTTCAGAGTTCGAAGATTTCCACCGGGCCGTCGTTCGGAAAGTGGGAGGAGCTTGTTTGTGTGTTCGACGGAGCATATTGGCACGTGGAGCCCAAACGGCTGGGCCGATTTCGACGCGGGTGGCACCGTTCCATGCGGCAAAACGGTGGACAGATGATGGTGCCATTTTCGAGTCAATCGATGGCACGTGGCACGTCCCAAGTGCCAAAAAGGGGCGCCATCATTTTTTTTCTTCGCCTCAGGTCACACGGTTGGTGACCCAGGCTTAATACTCGCAGGTCACGTGCGCGATACAGCGGAAGGAAATGCATTGGGGTCGCCGACCCCGATGGGGGCAAATTCAACCCCCAGGGGGTAAAAGCAAATTACGATGTTGACCGCAAGGCGATGCCCGATCGCATTGCCGGCCACTAGTCAATGATGGATACTGATGTTAACCGACCTTACTGAAGGCATCAAAGAAGCGAATTGGAATGTGTTAGTCCGTTGGTGATTCGCAAATGTGTAAGCGGGTCACCTCACAAAAAAAAACTGGATGTGTTAAGACGAATACAGACCCGATACACACACTCCAGTTCTTTACGGGCGCGAGGTGTCTGATAAATGGATGTTAGCGCCTGTCCAGGTGACCTGAGGTCAAAGGGTGACCTGGAGAAGTCAAGTATTACGTTGTACATCTTCGGTGGGTTAAAGGAAAGAAGATGGTGGTAAAATGGGTTCTCTAAGTGATTTTTGTTTTTAAAAAAAATATGCGCTGCCCCGTCATCCTCCCATTAAAGGCCATAATGGTAAATTGTGTTGTGACCTGAGGTCAACCAGTGACCAGAGCGGTCAGATCACTCGCTGTGCACCGTCTATAGGCTGGTGGGAATATTTAGCCGTTGAAACGACATCGTTACCTCTCTAGCCCCTTACAAACTCCGCCGAAAACAATGCGTCCTACACTCTGACGCATAGACGCCGGTTCGCTTGGTAGCAGTTGGCATCAGCGCCATCTACAATAGCTTTCAATTGTGGTGCCCATTCCTTATTTCGATAATCGACATGATATTTAACAGTCCCAGCCTATGAATCTGCGCATACCTTGCTTTGTCACGTAATCACGGAATCTGAAGACGAAATGAATAAACAATAGTTTTGTCAATCCCTTATTACTGAAGCACCTCAATATTAAATGAGGGCTATCTCAAGAGTTCCACGGTTTTCCTTAAACCGGAGAATTATAACGGGTGTCCACTCCAACTGATAAGCGGAAACGAGACAGAAGCGAACTGCACGCACTGATAAGTCAGTCCAGATAAACGATAGAAGGCCGCGCCGCCGAAAAGCGAACGCCACAATCTGTCCATTCACAGCGGCTGCCGGGCAGACATGACGTTGCTTCGCGTCCTACTGGCCGCCCTGCTGTGTCTGGAGAACCCGAGCAGTGCCTACCACAGCCCTGCGCCACAACTCGGTAACAGCTGGCCATGGCTGGATCTCTGGGGCACGGTACTGCACGTTCGAAAGGATTTCGATCAGCAGAATTCGTATCGGAGGAGTCCTCTGAGCCTTCTTCGTAACGCTACGCACAGACACGGTGAGAAATAGTTACCCGACCAGAATCGATACCTATATATGTTACTCCGTGAAGGCAGAGTTTTCTGTGCCTACGGAGATACTTAGGTTCGGAGTCTGCGTTTGTTTTCCCGGTAGCGCTCTGGTCTTATTAGTTACATTCAATTGTGAATTGCGTTATGACCATAACTGAAAAGGCATCTCAAATGCAGTTGAAAACTTGTCATTGTAAATATGTAGTTTTGTTTCACTTTAAATGACCGCACCTCGCATTACCTTTTCCGTCTAAAATAGTTCGTCAGACAGCCTGTCATTACCCAGTGCGTGGTGGCGGGTCGTATTATATGTATATTCGCATTGGAGCGTTATTATATTCGAAAATCATAATTTAAACTAACAAGCTATTCCGGCGATGCATCATTTCTATTGGATTTTGATGCTGATTTTCACCGATTTTGAAGAACGAGTCGGCACTATGAAGGCCATACTGACCTGTGGAATCACAAGGGATGAACCTGTCCCACTTCCCTCTCTACAATCCGTCGCCACTGTATTGTCATCGTTTCACTGGCGGATACAGCCTCCCAATATGGAGGGGGGGGGCTAATTTCACTGGGGCCTTCCGGGCCCCAGGGGCCTCCATATGACCTGAAAGGTACCCCCATTTTTCCCTTTGCGGACTTAGGGTATTTTTTTCGCTATGCTATTCTTACGGGTAAGGACGTGTCAATGAAGTTCAAAAATAAAATTGATGGATATTTGCCTCCAAATATCTCATTTTTTTCATTTTACATGCTATTTTGTATCCAAATTAGTTATTCGCTTATACCTTTTGACTGAATAAAGCTAGAAGGGCACGATAAACGTCATTGTGTTGTTATCAAGACGTGTTGAATGCTGTGCAGCATGACTTCTTCCTGACATTTAATGACCTTGACCTAAGGTCAAGGTCACGGCACAAGGTCACCTTTCGAATTTTGACCTACACGGCGATGTTATATATCTTTGAACTTGTCTTGAAGATAGGAATTCATTGGTATTAAAATAATTGCGCAATCGTTGATGATTATAAAGCAAACTGAGACATTTTCGGGATTCTTTACACAGAGAAGGAAGTTATGAAGTTACTATTTGATATTTTATTTTTTTTGGATTGGGGTTTAGGGGCGCTCCGACAACGAAGGTCACATGGCGCCCAACTATTTGAGATTCAAATTTGATTTTTTTTTACTATTTGAGATTCAAATTCAAATGAATTTAAAAGTTGCTATTGACTATCATGCGTTATTTAAGCACAATCGAATTCCTAGCAACAAGATAAGTTTTAAGATATATAACATCGCCACATAGGCTACAATTGGAAACCTAACATTGAACCTCTGAGCATTAACCTTAGGTCAACATTAACCTTAGGTGAAGGTCACCAAATGTTTGACGGAGGTCATACTGCATATCATTTAACGCGTCTTGACGAAAATAACAAAATGGTGTCCATTTTACTTTTTATCTGTATTCAGTCAAAAGTTATTGGAGAATAAAATCTGTCACAAAAAAAATGCAAAATTTGCCATATTTGAAGACAAATAACCAGTAATTGTATTTTTCCTGTTTGAACGACACTGCTTTACACTTAACAAGAATAAAGTCAAAATAAGAAATACATTTGGCTTGGGTATCCAAAAAATATTAAAAAATTACTAACTTTGAAACTTAAGGTCAAGGTCATCAAATGTCAGAAAAGGATCATGCTGCAAAGCATTCAACTCGTCTTGATGAGAAAAGCAAAATCACGTTTACCGTACCATTCTAGTCTGATTCAGTCAAAAGTTATGAGCGAATAACATAATTTTTATATAAAATAGCATATAAAATGACAAACTTTGAGATATTTGGAGGCAAATAACCCACAATTTTATTTTTCCACTTAATTGACGCGTTCCTACACGTAATAAAAGCATAGCAAAAATTAGAAACACGTTTGAGAAAAGTTATTCAAAAGTTGTACAATTTTGAAAACATACTAAATTATGAAATTTTCAAAAATGAAAAATCAACATTACCATGTTATAAAACAGCTCATTGCCATTCTAATGACACATAATACATCTATATTGCTTTATAAATTCTCCACCATATGGGCTGACAAAGATTGACCTGCACCGTGGCCATATAAGAATGCCCGAGGCAATATCCCCTGAACCACTGCTTGCATTGCAATACAACTTTCACAGCTCATTTTAACGCCTCAAGTTACCCCATATACCAATTTTGGCCATAATCGGTGACATGACGGTGTCATTTTGGACTTTGTTTTCGTCGATTTGTCGTGGAATGCCTCAGCTACAAAAAGACCATTGGGATGTTTTAACTGAACTTAATTACCCTACTTAATACTAGTAGACGTATTCCACACAACATAGGTACCTATGTAAGGAAATTCACTCACGCTCTCCTCTGCCACCCAGCAGGCAACAGGAGACCAAAGGCTGCGTCGCTGCGTGTAAAATTATAACTTACATTGGTTGTGAAGCACTCCAAAATAGCGTCAGACGCGCCACTGTCCCTATCCCTAATGCTACGAAAATGCTACCAAATATAGGAAACACGAATGAGGCAAAGCGCAAAATTTCGCAAGAAGATATTTGTTCGCAGGCAGTACCAATTTTCATCGCCAGTTTCAGTGGATTTTGGGGGTGGGGCTAATTTCTATTGCCACCCCTGTCGAGCTTGGAATGTGGGGGGGCTTTGGCCCTTGCTGACCCCTTTGGATCCGCCAGTGATTCCATACAACATAGGTACCTATACAAGGAAATTCACTCCCGCGCTCCTCTGCCACCCAGCAGGCAGCAGGAGACCAAAGGCTGCGACGTGTTCGCGTGTAAAATTATATTTACGTTGGTTGTGAACCACTCAAAAATTGCGTCAAACGCGCCACTTCTCCTATACCTACTGCTACAAAAATATTACCAAATAGAGGAAACACGAACGACGCAAAAACAAGATTTCTGTCTTTCGCAAGAAGTTATTTTTTCGCAGGCAGCACCCATTTTTCATCGCCAGTTTCAGCGAATTTTGAGGGGGGCTAATTTGTATTGCCACCCCTGTCGATCTCGGGATAGGGAGAGCTTTTGCCCCTGCCGCCCCCCCCCCCCCCGCCTGGATCCGCCAGTGCATCGTTTACGTTATAAACGTCCAACAATATTACTAGCGGTGTAGTAAAAATTAACTTCGAACTGTACAACATGATCATATCACACACTATTGCAGATATACCAGGAAGCCTGGAGCTGGAAACGGAATCCGAAGAGCGGCCTAAACACACCGGCATCCAATGGCGACAGCAGAGGGACGAGGCCATTGCACGTGCCATCGGTCCGTTCATCACGCCCATCGCTAACGAACACGCGAGTCGAGAATGTCTGGCAAGCAGCTGGTCGTACCTGACTAACATCTTCAGAGAGCGATGGGCGCTGAAGATGTTTGACGCCACCGGCAAACTGCCAGACGGGGTGCTTCTTGGTAACGTCAATCCATTTGGAAACTGGGATGAGTGTCTGAACACCACCGGCTACTTCAGCACATACCACGATGAGGCCGCGGGGTCAAACATCACCACATTCAGCGGCAAGCACTGTCTCACGATGATATCCAAGACTGATGGTAAAACTTCATCATCGCAGGATCTCAGAGTGAAGTCACGACGGGTAGGATTGGCGCCTATTCTGCCCGGTCTCCCCGGGGGGCAGACTACCGCCTTCGTCGGCGTGTGCATCCCGTCGACGTGCAGTAGCAAGGAACTGGAAGCAGGGCTGAATGATGCGCTCAGGGGCGTGACGGTGGAGGTGCCGGACTACCTGTGCCACACAAAGGACGAGGAGACCGAGTTTTCGGCCGGGGATATTGTCATGATCGTTGTTTTTTCCCTGGTGGGTGTCTTCATGCTGGTCGGGACGATCGTTGATGTCGTAGCAGTCCAAGCTGCGAAGAACTCCGAGTCCTGGTGGGCTCGGGCGAATGCACGCCAGGTTCTTCCCGTAACGCTTCGGAGGGTGTTCCTGGCGTTTTCAGTGTACACCAACGGTAGGAAGCTGCTGGATACATCTTCCACCAAGGACACCCTCGGCTGCCTGCACGGTATCCGCTTCTTCTCAAATACTTGGGTCATTCTGGGCCACTCTTATGCTTTACTACTGAATTTCAGACATCAGAACCCGTACAAGATAGTGACGTTTTTTAACAACGTTGCTTTCTCTACCATTACGGACGCAACCGTATCGGTAGATACATTCTTCCTCTTGAGTGGCCTTCTTGTAAGCTACTCCGTCATGCGTTCGCTGGATAGAACGAAGGGTAAGTTCAACATCATCATGTTCTACGTCCATCGCTACATCCGCCTGACCCCGGTTATGATGATGGTGATCGGTTTCGTGGCGACTCTATACCTTCACCTCGGTACTGGACCGTTTTGGGGGATCACTAGCCAGGGCAACCCGTTACTATGCCAGGAAAAATGGTGGATGAACATGTTGTACGTCAACAACATCGATGGTCTGGATGAGCAGTGTCTTGGCCAGACCTGGTACCTCGCCAACGACATGCAGATGTTCCTCTTCTCGCCACTCATCCTTCTCCCGCTCTATCACTGGCCGGTGCTTGGGCAGCTGTGGCTCATCTTCCTCGTGTGCCTCTGCACGGGCATCAACGCCATGGTCACAGTCACCCAGAATCTGAGTCCTACCGGAGCTCTCCCCGACGGCGGTGGTGATACAAACATGCGCTACGAGAAGCCCTGGACCCGGGCCGGGCCATACCTGGTTGGCCTCTACATGGGCTGGGTGCTGCACAAGATCCGAGGTCGCAAGGTGCGTATCCCTATCCCGTTGGTGGCCATCGGCTGGCTGACGGCCTCCCTCACCGGCTGTCTGATCGTGTACGGACTGTACGGCCAACCCAACGCACCGCCGGAGACGACCAACGTCATCTACAGCATGTTGAGCCGCACCGCCTGGAGCGTCTGCGTGTCCTGGGTGGTGTTCGCCTGCGTGACCGGTCACGCCGGGGTCATCGACAGTCTCCTGTCCTGGAAGGCGTTCATTCCACTGAGCAGGCTCACTTATACGTCCTATCTTGTGTCGATTGATGTTCAGGTGTATTACTTCTACACGAACAAGGCGGCGTTGTATTTGGATCAAACACTAATAGTGTATCTCTTCTTTGGGTCGCTACCGGTCATATTCGCGGTTGCTGTCATTTTCTCACTGGCGTTTGAGTCGCCCATGATAGCACTGGAGAAGATCATCTTCCCGCAGATGTCAAAAACACCACCTCCAAAGCCGGAGCCGGTCACTTCAGGCACAGACACAAAGTCAGAGCCGGTGACCAAAAATGATGCTTCAAAAAGACAACCGGTTGCGGCCGCTCAAAACGGAAAGACGAACGCAGCCTTTGTTGCAAGTGAATAACACTTCCCGGACATCATTGTGCTCATGTCGTCATACATTCATTCGATATTGTGGACAAGCCTGCAGTTAAGTTATGCCTACTATTATCACCCTGCCTGTTGTTGGCCATCTGTTAGGACGAGGATACCGACCTCTTTAACGAATGACGCTGAAGCATAGTGTCAAACAATGTGTTCCCGTCGACAGTCGTACATCTGAACGTAGTAGCTGTTTGTACTGTTATGTGGAATATATGTGGTATTGATCTGAGCTTGTTTCGATTTATACCGCTTAGAACGAAGCATTCGCATTATTTAGACAGGCAATCTGAAGCATTCACAAGTTTGCAGCCGATATCGTTTGCTTATTTCTTTTTGTGTCTAGTTTGAAGCAAAATGCCCAAAAGGCCCTGTAGTCACAAACACATTAAATAATGCAATGTGTCGGATTAACGAACAAGCTCAGCAGCTCGTGTACTCCTGTCATATTACTATCTGATTTTTCTACACATAGACGTCGGCGGCGGGGAGGGGGAGGGGAAACGCGCGCCCCTCCCAGTTAAAAGGTCAGGGGGACGTCCCCCCCCCCCATGAAAGCAAACTTGCTTGATTTTGTTTTGCTGAATTCGTTCCAAAGGATATGAAACTTAACTTATTCTTAGCTCAAATTATATGTCATTTTTAACCATATATCGTTGAGTCCTTAATTGAAGGTAGGTAGGTACTTAATTACTTTGTAGAAAATAAAATGATGATATTGCAGCTAAAAGTTGGTACACAAGATTGGCTTCTGCTATGATTGAATGTCAAGTTCATCCATTCTTCACCATTAATTCCAAGGCCTTAGATACAAATACAATTCAGCCAAGGCACTAAGCTGCGAATAGCGTGACGTCATGGGTGCATCCATCAATATGCTGTGTTCAAACAGAAATCAGTTTTAGACTTTAGTCCCTTTGAGCCGCTGGAATGTATATAAATGAGTGATATAGCAGCATGCTTGATATAATTTTGATGGTTGAAGAACTCTCTACAATCCATGCGAAGTAAGTGTTTTGGAAATACATCACAGAAGGGGTAGCACTAGCTTGCTGGGCGATAGCGAAGAAGAGCGAAATTAAGTGTCCACGAACACTCGCTAAAATAAGTTTCCCATCCAGGGGTGCATCCTGGATGCCCCCCGCAAGGAGTCATGGATAAATTGATGTATAAGTATATATATATTAGTATATATTAGTATATATATATATATATATATATATATATATATATATATATATATATATATATATATATATATATATATATATATATATATATATATAAGTATGGACGGGGACGTGACAGACCACATTTTACGCGGTATGGACAACTCTGAGGTCACTCTTTTGGCTATGATAGATTTATCTAAGGGGTTCGATGTGATTGACCATTTTACCTTGCTTACAAAGATAGAACAGCTGCAGATCAGTTCAGGATGGTTTAAAAGCTATCTAGAGGGCCACAAGCAACAAGTTCGGATGGGAAATGCGTTGTCATCTCCTAGAAACATCAAGATCGGAACGTTCCAGGGGACGTGCCTAGGGCCATTATTGTTCAACATTGCGACTCACGAACTAGCATTGCATCTGCCAACATCAATCAATGGATTCAATGTCATCATGACTAGATTCGCAGACGACACGCAGATCGGTGTAACGGGGCCTCGCGCTCGTCTCGGAGAACTGCAGGCTGCCCTTGGTCAGATGCTCGAAATTATGGGTATATGGTTCGCCCAAAATGGTATGAAGGTAAACGCACCGAACACTGATATGATTCTGATCGGAGACAGACGTCAGCTGCAGTACGTAGGAGAAGGGCATGTGAATGTGCAGTTCTTAGGTGAAACCTTACAGCCAACCAAATGTTTTCGAAACCTCGGTGTGAAAATAGACCTGTCGTGGGAACCACATTTTATTTTTATTTTTTAAATTTAGTCTGAATGTTTTTGAATGGATGGATTTCCGAGCTCAGGTCCCGCGCTAAGCATAGCTTGTTGCGCAGGCCCTGACCCCACCACCCGACCAAGCAATTCCTGGCGTCCGGCAGAATTTAGAAGCGAAAGTTTTACGTGCCCGACATACCTGGACACGGTCCGCCCCGCCCTCTGACGTCACCTGACCTTGAGTGCGACCGCTGCCACCGGCTCATAAATAGTAAATAGGCCATCCCAGTCGGGGCAAATAGCGAGCGCCGAAGCGACTCGAACCCGGGCTGCCACTACCGGGTGAGGTCAGAAGTCCAGCGCTCTCCCAACTGAGCTACAGGGGCGGACTGTAGCTCAGTTGGGGTTTGGGAGTTTTAGCATATGGAATATCGGCACAATCTTCTAATGACAAACATTATTAGTTTTAACTTCAATTGCACATTTAAGTTATTATAACTTATTGATGCATGTAAATAGTGTATACCTCTGACCACATGTTGCACATGTTGTTAACAAGTGTACTGGCATATTAATAGGTCTCACCAGCGCCCGTCATCTCCTCCCGCGTCATCTCCTGCCACGGATTGTCGAAGCACTCGTACTTTCGCATGTGCGCTACTGTATTCAGGTGTATGGAAGTGCCAACACAGGGAAAATTGCCAAACTACAAAAGGTTATAAACTTCACAGCAAGGGTAGTATCAGGGCGCCGAAAATATGACCACATTTCGGACTGTATCGCCACATTAGGCTGGCTACCGGCCCAAAAGCTCGACACCTACTCGGACTTGTGCCTTCTGCACAGGATACTGGTGACAGGACAGCCGAATTTAATATCACACGTGAATCGAGACCGGACGGCCCGAAACACGCGCACATCGAACCACCTTAGCCTGCCGCGCGTCAGAAACCACCATGGAAAGAGAGCCTTTATCTACCGATCTGTGACTATGTACAACAAGCTTGTCATAGCCAAGGGTGTTGACGGACTTCCAATGAGCAAATTTTAAAAAATACATAAAACTCACTGGCTTGCAGTGAAGGTGGTTAGAGAAGGTGCAATATTGTATTTTATTATGTATGTACTTGACGATGTTCTTTTTTAGCAGTGTATGTTGAGCAATACGAAACATGTATGACAATGACCAGGGAATATCCCATTCTATGCGGATCTGGTTAGCTTTTGTGACAATAAACAATACTGATGACTGTCATATTGGGAATGGGTTGTGAAGGGATCCCTCGCTAGGTGAAGGGATGCGGGACGGTCAGCTGTGGCGGCGTCCGACTGCTGCGCCACGTCATAGCTGCCACTCAGATGCGACCAGAATGGCATGTTGTCAGTTGTCGAGGACTTACTGTCGAGTATAAATCAACAAAGTTCGAAGAACACAATGTTCCGGAGCATAAGAAAACATGGACGATGCTTGTTTTGAGCGAATAAGAACCTATGTAAGCACACATTATTATGTCGATGCGACTACTTTTTGTCTCCGTAATTGGAAAGCACTCAAGTTTGGTAGCCGACTATGACGACATTCGGATGTTTCTGAATGTGAACGTGGATGGCGCTGTAGACGGACATGCTGGCACCAAAGTGGACATTTTGGCGCCTATGGGAGACATGTGCCCCCAGGGCATGTCCGCCTCTGATCTGGCGCTCTTTTTGGCGCCGTATGAGGACAATATTGTTATAATCCCTCAAACTCATCAGGGGTTGAATTTAAAGAGTAGAACACGCCACAAATGTAATGCTCAGGGCTTAGGCATAATTTTCATGGTACTTTCTTGTATGAGATAAGTCATTTAGGCACGGAAAACTCATTTCTGCTTAATGCTCCACAAATGGCGCCCGAAGCGGACATTTGGCGCCGTACGTGGACAATGCAGCATTATGCCAGCACAAAAAAAAATGATTTCAAAATTAGACGATACTTTTTAACTTGCCAGAGCATTAGTGAAAATCCAGCTGTAGAAATCATGCCTGTGGGTTATTCGACCGTTTATTATCCACCCAATCGTGATCTGTGCCTGCCAGTTTCTGCTGAGGCAAAAACAGCATTTTGGATTTCCAAGGTTCTGCTCAACATCCACATGGCTACATACAATCTATCCACATGTTGCGGCTGCATCTGATCATATGGGAAATAATAGTTTAAACAACCATAATTGATGTGGGGCTACTCAAATCTGAATCGCCATCCTCTCAGCATGATTTTCCCGTTCCCCTCTTCCAAATTCGACAGATATTTTCGCCAAAATTTTGATAATTTGCAATACAGGCTGTGACAGAGTCCGGAATAAGCGCCATTTCACGTCCCTCGTATAGCGCCAATTTGTCTTGATACGGCGCCAGCGGGTCCGCATACGGCGCCAATCGCGTGCCATGCTCCGTTGCAAATGAATATACATTTATGACCGAAATTTGAGAGGAGGAGGCTTTTCGGGTGGACATATTTGGACTTTTTAGACATGAAGCATGATTTTGATACATAGTATCAGGTATCTAATGCCGCAGGATGTGCAAACAGCCATGCTCAGGTGTCCGACCAGAGCGCCAATTTAGAGTCCCCAGACAGCGCCAAGCGGATTTCACTGCGTCCTGGTACGGCGCCATTCACTACTGAAACGTTTTGAATAAGTGATGGACATACGTACCTGTGATGTAATAATCCATTTGGAAAATATTAACTCATCAAACGGAATAAGAGCGTCTCATTTCACAATAAAACGATTGAAACCGAAACTAGGCAGACTATTCTTGTATTTTAATAAATGAGTGCGTATAGTTTTTGCCGAGTGCCGCGGTACTTAGTGGCGTGATAACGCTGATAAGTGGCGTGCCTATTTCTAATATAAACAAACGATCGCCATTTGCAAAGTGATTTGCTTTTCTTGGAGAGTCGAGGTCGTTTTAAATTGGAAGAGGAAGACGGAGGAAGTAACCGACATTTGACGATAATACGGAAATACGATATGCACGGTTTCTTCCTAACTACCTCAAGTATGAAGAAGTTACATGAGTTTACGGTGATTGAAACAAGTGGAAACTAGTTGATGTTAATGCAATATCATAAAATTGCATGGCAGAGGCGGTTTCAGGGACTTGAAAAGGGGAGGTTTCCAGGAAGCATGCAACGCTTGGCGGGAAATCAATAGAGCGGTGTAAGGGGCATTTATAGCTATTAAGATGTAAAAGATAACTTATCCTTCCATTACTTGCATAAATTATTACATAAAGGGTTGCAGAGGCGTATTCAGGCACATGAAAAGGGGGGTGACTGGCATGGTGATGACGATATGCCAGCGATTATGGCGCAATAGACGGTTAGTTTATAATTATATATGCACATATGAGGCCAGGAGAGGGAATGGAGTCATTCTTTTTGCAGAGGCGTGCTCAGGAATGTAAGAAAAAGGGTCATATTATTGCAAGGAAACTAAGATGCATGGGCCTACAATGACATAACATACTGCAGTTTTTGGATGAAACACGCACACGGTACTCTACCAACGATTATCAGATAATAGGTGAGTCCAGGTAGGGTAAAAAGTGGGGCAACCAATGTGATTTGAAGTTGTAAGTGAAATAGTCACTGTTGACTAGTCAGTATCATTATAGCGGAGAATATACCAATCAAAGGGTCTTGCACCTTCTCAGTTTGGATCCTGGATACGCCTATGATGAAGTTCAACATGGAAAAAGGAACTATCTACGATCAGTAACTTATTTATAGTGCTGGGTAGCAGCTTGTCCGCGGTTAATGCTTTCTCTATTTGACCCCCCCCCCTTTTCGCTAACCTGGTACCGCTTATGGCAAAAAAATCAGTTTAATTACTGTTTTGTCTAATGTCACAATAATGCACCATTTCATTTATAAAAACGACATAAAAAAACGGTTTTATTACGCATTTATTCACTCCATATTAAGTGACCCGCAAAGCCTATGATTTTTGAATTTTAAAAAGTCACCGCCATATATCAATCTACAATTCAAGTTCGATAGATCCCCATTTGTTGCGTTAAAATCGGTTAATAAACACGACAGCTGTGTTAGATCTCAAATACCTCTAATATTTGTAGTTTTTGCCCACCTGTCAAAAATGTCGTATTTGTTTATTTTTTAGAAATGTATACCGTGTCGAGGGGAATCAAACGCCGTTGGATTTTTGCAAATCGGACGGGTAGATCTCGAGATCTCCGGGGAGGGGGGGGGCGGAATCACCCCGCCCCCCGCCACTAATAGGGGTAGTCAGGCGACTGTCACTAATAGGGTAAATATAAACAGAAGGTATCTTAACAATGAATTTGTTGCAAGTGCTTTCGATTATTTTTCATTTCGTTTCTGAATATCAGAGTTCCCGAAATATCTAGGTTCCTTTGGGGCGACTTAACCCTTGTCAGTGCAAGGGGGGGGGGATGTCACCCAGCTCGGTCTTTCGGGAATAACTCGCGTAAATATCAACCGATTGCGATGCAATTTTAAAGTACCCTACTTTTTAACAATTAGACAAATACTCTTAACATTTCGAACTTCTAACTCTCATGACCCGTGACTAATTATATTTTTGCAAGGTCATGTCAGGCGCAACTGGCGTCCCGTAGTATCGATCCTTGAAACTTGTGCATTGCACAACCGACAGTCATTCCCAAAGACATTTCGGTTTCTGACTCGAATCATGATGCATAAACGAAAACCAACAGGCCCGAATACGGCTCGTGTACACTCCCCGGTTCAACTAACGGGCCGAACAACTGAACTTTTAGAGATATTAGGGCTCAATCCGGCCTTCACCTTCAGAGATCCCTCTCCTTCCTCCAGAGGGCCCACTCGGACCTCCATATGGCCCACCTTGACCTCCAGAATGCCCCTCTGGATACCATTGGACCCCCTCTTGCTTCAGAGAGTGCACTATGGCCTCCTGAGGGCCCACTCCAGCTTCCAGATGGCCCTCTGGCTTCCAGGGGCCACTCTGGCTTCCAGTGGGCCCACTCTGACCTTTAAATGGTCCACTCTGGCCTCCAGGATGCCCACCCTGTCTTTCAGAGGGTCCCTCTGGTTTCACGACGGCCACTCTCGCTTTCAGAGGGCTCATTCTGACCTCCAGAGGGTCGCCTCCGGCTTCCAGAGGGCCCCATGTAGCCTCCAGATAGCATATTCTGACCTCTAAAGGGCCCACTCCGGCCTCCACCTCCAGAGGGCCCACCGCTGCCACCACCTCCAGAGGGCCCACTTCAGCCTCCAGAGGGACAACTCTGACCTCTAGGTGGCCCTCTCTGGCCTCCAGTGTGCCACTCTGGCATTCATAGGGCCCTCTTCAGCCTCTATAGGGCCCCTATGGATATCATTGAGCCCCTCTAGCGTCCAGAGGGCCCACCCTGACCTACAGGAGGATCACCACTCTGACCTCCAGATGCATCACCCTCATCACCATACTGCCCTTCTGGATTCCAGGGGCCCACTCTGACCTCCACAGGGCCCGCTGTGGCCTCCAGAGGAAACCCTGTCCTCCATAGGGCCCACTCCGACCTCTAGAGGGCCAACTCCGGCTTCCAGGGTGTTCACTCTGACCCCCCCCCCCCCCCCCCCCCCCCCCCAGAGGGCCCTCTCCGACCTTCAGAGGGCCCATTTTGGCCTCGAGAGGGCTCGTTTTGGCCTCGGGGGGACATTCTGGCTCCCAGTGGGCCTTCTCTGGCTCCTTTAGCGGGGGCCAAAAGATATGTTGGCCCCTTCATGGGCCTTTGGGGGGCTTGCCCCGCATGCCCCCCCCCCCCTTACGACCGCCACTGGTCTCAGGGGCGCTATGTCGGTCTGAGAGGCTCTCTGTCGGTCTGAGAGGACACTGTGTCGGTCTGGGGCCCTTAGTCGGCCTGATGGGTCCTCTATCGGCCTGAGGAATCCTCTATCGGCCTAAAAGGTCCTCTGGCCGCCTGATGTGGCCCTTGGCCAGCTTGAGGGGGCCCTTGGTCGGCCTAAAGGGCCCTCAGCCTGAGAAGCCCTCTGTCGGCCTGAGAGGGGACCCTCTGTCGGTCTGAGGAAACCCTCTGACTGCCTGAGGGGACCTCTGCCAGCATGAGGGGGCCCTCTGTCCGTCTGTCGGCCTGAGGGGCCTTCTGTCGGCCTGATGGGCCTTCTGTCGGTCTGCAGGGCCCTCTATCGGCCTGTGAGGGCCCTCGGTCGGCTTGATGGAGCATTTGGTCGACTAGAGGGGTTTTGGTCAGCTTGAAGGGCCTCGGTCGGCTTTGGGAGTCATTTGACGGCCCGGGTGTCCTCTGTCGGCATGAATGGGCCCTCTGTGGACCCGTGGGGCCTTCGGTCAGCTTGAGGGGGCATTCGTTTGGCAGACCTCAGTCGGCCTAAGGGGCTCTAGGTCGGCTTAAGGGGCCCTAAGTGTGCATCTGGATATTCATACTCAGTGCGCAATCTACCCATCATCGGCGCTTGCTGGTCCGTTGAACGGCAGCCGAGTGTCCTATGGACCAAATATGTTTTCAAAAAGTGGAATTGTTTACTACATACCGATCCACCCTAGCAATTTTCAAATCGAAATTAATTTTGACGACCATGCCTATTGTGCAGTTTCCGAGTGTTTGTTGTCCAGGAGCATATACACAGGTGTTTCCAGGTGACAGTTGTGCTTGTGGTTTCCACTGAGATTGTGACCTACGATGACCGCAGATGACTTTTTTGGATTTAGTTAGTTTCTATAACATTTTGTGACGCTAATTTCTAATCTGGGACCCATTTTACATAATGATATGTTTCATTAGGGTTATGCACTTTCACAGGTCAGCCGATGTCACTGACCTCAGATGACCTGACATGATCATTTTTGGAATTTGCCAGTTTCTACAACATTGTGTGACGCTGATTTCAAATTTGGTACCCATTAAGCGTAATTATATCTTCATTCACGATTCTAGCTCGATTAAATTCAATTTTTACACATTTACAATTTGGATGACCTTTGGGGTCATTGGCATGACTTCAGAGGTCACCTAACCCAGGACCTTAACATCTGGTGGCGATGCTTCCTCTCGACACAAGCAACACGCTCGTTTTTAATCGAAGTACTAGCTCAATTAGGGGCGAAGCTCAATTAGGGGCGAAACGCAAAGGGGTGGGACCCCCCCCCCCCCCCCCCCGCAAGGTCACGCAGTTATCGGACGCTACACGGGCGAGAAATGAAGAAGCAAAGTTGAACTTCGATGACCTCTGGTGACCTCAATATTGATATGAGCCACAAAAAACAGACTAACTTCGATTCGATTCATTCAGAGCCGTTGAATGTATCTTTCCTGCGTCTTTCTATTATTTTTCGAGTTACGGAGCGAAGTTGTCTCAGAGAACCACCCAGGCGCCAGGAGCGGATCTAGGGGGGACGGGGCTGGCAGTTCCCCCAATGGAAATTGGCGCCCCTGCGCGGCGCAATATGGGCGCCTCAGGCGCCCCCCCCCCCCCCTCCCCCCAACCCATGGAAGGCGCCCCCAAACCCATGGAAGGCGCCCCCAAACCCATGGAGGGCGACCCAAACCCATTGAGGGCGCCCTCCATGGGTTTGGGGACGCCTGAGGCACCCATATTGTGCCGCGCAGGGAGGACCCATGGAGGGCGCTCCTCATTCCGGGGAGTGCGCCCAGATGCCCAAAAAGCACCCGGACTTCAGAACTTCGGGAGGACGCCCTCGAAACTCGGAAGCGCGCCCTCGAAAGAGATTAGGCTTGCCCACCGAATATGAGGAGGGCGCCCAAAACCTGAGGGCGCCCCACAATCCATAGAGGGCGCCCCCAATCCCATGGCGGGCGCCCCAAACGCATGGAGGGCGCCCCCCCCCCCCCCCCAAAAAAAAACACACACACACACGGAGGGCGCACCCAATTCCGGGGATGGAGCCCCGATGCGATGCCCGGAAAGCACCCCAAGCTTCGGAAGGGCGTCCCCAAACTCGGAAGTGCGCCCTCAAACGCGATGAGATGCACCCCAAATCTGAGAGGAGGGCACCCCCAAACTCATGGAGGGCGCCTCCAAGCCCATGGAGAGTGCCCTCAAACCCATGTAGGGCGCCCCCCAAATCATAGCACTGTCAAAATGGCTTGGGTGTGTTACATTGTTACAATAATGAGTTATTTTGGCGCAACACTGCAATTTTTCCACGACAACCTTTCCTCACCACATGACCATGGCCTCTGACAGATCCAGGGGGGGGGGGCATTAAGAGCAAATCCACCTCCACACACACACACACACACACACACACACACACACACACACACACTCACCCACGCACCCACGCACCCACGCACCCACGCACCCACGCACCCACGCACACGCGCACACGCGCACACGCGCACACGCGCACACGCGCACACGCGCACACGCGCACACGCGCACACGCGCACACGCGCACACGCGCACACGCGCACACGCGCACACGCGCACACGCG
>JAXIVJ010008824.1:0-10000 GCA_036785665.1 Chirona hameri | reverse complement strand
CACATAATTTTAGCAACTCCCGACTCCGACTCCGGCCTGAAAAAATCGACTCCGACTTCGGCTCCAACTCTGACTCCGGTCTATATCCGTTATCCAACCGCATGCTAGAAAACAATATCTGCAATTTTTCCCTGTTTGTCTTTATTCTAAACAGTATGGAAAACAATAATACGCTGCGACCTGCCGGCCGCGCGGCCAGCCCCGTCGCACTCGCCTGCAGGCGGCGCAACCCGCGAAACAGGCACCGAGCGGCGAGCGCAGCCAGCCGCCGCCGGCCCAGCTCGCAGCAGCTGCAGGCTTCAGCCCCAGCTCGTTGCAGCTCGACTTCTCTGGAGCCGCTGCTGCTCCCGGATCCTGCGCTGTCTTACAGCTGGCCAGTCCGTGCGCCGCTCTCCGCGGCCTCGCCTTCGGCGATTAAGTCTACCAGTCAGGGGGTGTGGATTTCCGAAAAGCATTGTGGGTGCTCAAGGGCGGAAGTACGGGGGAGGGCATCGTCCCATGTCCATAAAAGACTGAAATCGACCGAAAGTTCCATTTTATTTTTATTTTTAAGTAAATCTAAACAACCTATAAAAAGTCAAGTTTGTTTTAAGCATAGTTAAGTGCACAAGCGAGCTAGATCTTTTGTGGTCGTGCCGCAGACACTGGTCACAGTGTTTGGCTGAGCACTTCAAAACTCACAGGACGTAATCAAGCAAGCCGTAATCAAGCCATAGCCATAAACTACGATTCCTACCATACCTACGACTCTGCTAGCTATCTCGGATTTTGTCTTCTTCTATATCGGTGAACTAAGATCAGGCAAATGTGGTGGCCTTTCCATTATAAGTCAACTAAAAATATACAAACGTTTTCGTATCAGAGGATACGCATTATATCAGAATAATTATTTTGAGATTATGTTATTATGGCTCATTCTTGATGACCCAAGCACAATTATTGCTCAGTGACCCCTACACGATCGAGTGAGGTCATCTGAGGTGACCAGCACTTATTAGCCAATAACTATTGATAGCATAACATGAAGATAAGAACGTGAGACCTGCACCACTTGTATACCTCGTCGAGACGCGTCCGATATTGCGCAGCACGACATATACCTGGTTCACCACATGACCTAAAATTGCCTTGACCTGAGGTTAAATTTTGAAGTTGACTTAGGTAACCTGGTCACCATGGTATGATTCGAATCTCCTTGCCGAAACGAGCACAATGACGTCAAAATGGGCGTCGTGTGACCATAAGAGTCGGTGCGTCCAAAACCGCAATTATCATCAGATGACGTTAAAATTATTGCCATATCAGGCAGAAATCTACCGCTAGATGAGTAAACTATGGGTTATATTTTCAACTCATTTTTTCGGAAGGGGTGTAAAGTTAATGTCCTCATGCCGACGATTATTCTACCGACCAAAGTAATCGCCAATTGCCAAAAAGTCGACTCTGACTCCGACTCCGACTCCGGCCAAAACTGCCGACTCCGAGCGACTCCGAGGCCGACTTCGACTCCAACTCCACAGCCCTGCTGAGTCTTGTCAATAGTGACCTTTTGTGATCTGACCTTGACCTTGACCATTGCTTACAATTTCACTTTTGCTTATGCGGGATATGCATTATACCTTTGAAAGCACTTTGTGCGATAATATGTTGCAATCTAAGGCTTTGGATGGAGAATATGGCCCAAAACTCAAATATATTAATTTTGACCTTTGACCTTACCGTGACCTAACATGTGACCTTAATTTGAAAATCTCGCGTAAGCGTTAGATGCGACTCATTGAGAGCTTTCGAATGCCGTCTTGCGCGTCTCGCTGCGGTTATTGGTTCGGAAGATAACGAGGAGGGCAGAATCTTCCCCCAGTGTTCGGCCCCAGTGGGGAACGGGTTAGGTGATAATTAACAACTCCTCTCCCTTGTCAGCGACTTTTCCGCATTGAGCACCCCGCGCCATCGCCATCCCCATCCCCCCCCCCCCCCCCCCCCGGTCAACAACTTTTCGCTTTGACGATCCGAAACTACCCCCCGCTCAACGACTCATCGCGTTGACGACGAGGGGGGGGGGGGGCAAAAAATTCGCCCCCAGCCCCCCTCAATGAAAATTCTGGATCCGCTCCTGCCAGGCGCGGAATGATTTTGGAGATGGGCACGTCCCCCGTCCCTCTGTGCCGGAACCCTTGCGCTAGTTAGGTGTCCTCGTACGGCGCCTGGCGCTGTACGAGGACATCCGCCAGTCCCAATACAGCGCCATAGCGCCAATGTCCTCGGGTTTCCATGGATTAAAAATTCATGAAAAAGATGGACATGATGTTTTTCCTAAGAGACGTTCATGGCACACCGATGAATATAAATCATGCCTGAACATTTGTCTTTCAATAAATATATGTTTTATTAAGATTTGAGCCACATAACCACCTAAAATGGCCCCGCAAACACAGCGCCAATTTGTTCATAATGGGCGCCAAATGTCCGCTCCATTTTTTGATACTGTGCCGCAGAACACAATTGGCGCCCAAAGAGTACATCCACGGTCTAGGTAGGTTATGGAATATCGGCACAATCTTCTAATGACGAGCATTATTAGTTTTAACTTCAATTGCACATTTAAGTTATTATAACTTATTGATGCATGTAAATAGTGTATACCTCTGACGATGTCAATTATTCTGTCGACACACACAAATTTGCATAGGTTGCCAAGCAATCGCGTCCACGTCATCCGCACGCCGCACCTGGCCAAGCGCAGCTTGTGCCGGGTCGCCCGGGACGTCGCGCGCACCGCCCGAAACGCATATGGGCTAGGAAAATCACCCATATCTGGGCTCTACTCTGTATCCCATCCATGCAGTTTTCGTCATGTACCGTTCACTTATAGATTCGCGTTTGAAGGTATCATGAATGTTGACAAACTATGATTTGTATCGGTCAAAATAAATTTTGACATCGGTGCTCGACAGTTAGCAACTATTTTGGCCACATCAGAGAAGCAGAACTATGACATGGCACGATGGCCTCCGACCGCCGCCGGCACAGTTCGTTAGAAGGGTGCGGAGGGCTCAAACTATGGGAGTCACGCGGAATTCAGCTATGTGAACTTTTCAAAAATCTGTCGAGGGTCTTTTTTTAATCGACATTTTGTCCGAATTCGCGCCCCTTTCGTTTGGCCAGGGCTATCGCGTATGGTATGGCGAAAATGCAGACCAATGGCATGTCTACCGATTCGTCATGCTCTGCACGACAAGGTCTCATAGAATCCAAAGCCATTAGGTGGTTTGGTTGGTTGCACGGCTGCATCAAAGCCAAGCGCTCCCGGTGCCGGCACTACGGCGAACTCCCGCCCGCGCCTCACACGCAGAATCGCCCCTCGCGACACGCGAGCTGAGCACTGCGCGCCGCCGGCCCGGCGTACGGAGCGAGCTTTCGGCCAGTCACGGACAAACGGTGCATCGCATGTTGAAAACCCTAGCTCTGTCCAATAGCTCAGCTATTCAACGAGATCGTGACACATTTTCAGCCACCTCCGATCGCTACAAATGATACTGTTAGACAATTGTATGCACCATATTTGCCAAACGTAGCCTCTGACCGGGACTGGGCGCCGGCCCGGCTCGACCAACTTCGAGGCTGTACACGATGTGCCGTCAGAGGCCACAGCGCGGCCGCCGCCGGCCGGCTGGCCGGTCAGGGTCAGGTCATGACCGGCGGCGGCCGCGATGTGGCCTCTGACGTCACATCATGTACAGCCTCGAAGTTGGCCGTGCCGGGCCGGCGGCTAGTCCCGGTCAGAGGCTACGTTTAACAAATATGGTGCATACAATTGTCTAAAAGTATCATTTGTAGCGATCGGAGGTGGCTGAAAATTTGTCAGGATCTCGTTGAATAGCTGAGCTAGTGGACAGAGCTAGGGTTTTCAACATGCGATGCACCGTTTGTCCGTGACTGGCCGAAAGCTCGCTCCGTAAGCCGGGTCGGTGGCGCGCAGTGCTCAGCTCGCGTGTCGCGAGGGGCGATTTTGCGTGTGAGGCGCGGGCGGGAGTGCGCCGTAGTGCCGACACCGGGAGCGCTTGGCTTTGATGCAGCCATGCAACCAACCAAACCATCTAATGGCTTTGCATTCTATGAGACCTTGTCGTGAAAAGCATGACGAATCGGTAGACATGTCACTGGTCTGCATTTTCGCCATACCATACGCGATAGCCCTGGCCAAACGAAAGGGGCGCGAATGCGGACTAAATGTCGATTAAAAAAACCCTAGACATATTTTTGAAAAATTGACATCGCTGAATTTTGCGTGAGCTGAGCTTTCCAATGGTGCATCTCCCGTAGTTTGAGCCCTCCGAACCCCTCCAACGAACCGTGCCGGGTAAGGTCGTGCGCGCAGCCGCTCCCCACCCCACCGCTCGACCCTTGTTTGTCGGCCGGTGACAGTTGTGAGCCAGTGATCGCAGTGAGTGCTATCGGTGTACAGCATTAGTCGGCGGCGTCGGCGAGTGCACCATCCACACTGAACCAGGATAGCCATGGACGAGGCTGTACTGAAGCAAGCCGTCATCTACGTCATGAAGGACAACGTCTTCTTGGACATCATTAGGGACCAGGTGAAGGCGGCTGTGGCAGTCGCAGTCGTCGATACTGTGGCAGCAAGGGACGCCAAGATCCAGTCTCTAAAGGAGGAGCTGTCAGAGACCAAGGTCCAGCTCAATACGCCAACGCCCTTGGCGTTTTTGGCGATGGCGCCCCCCTTGAGCGATGGCGCCCCTGATCGCCGAGTTGCCACCCCAGTCAAAATCCCTTGAAATACGCCCTGCGGTAGAGGGGAGAGGTAAGGTTAGGTGCTTGCACTTTTAGGTACCAGCTTGCAATGCTGTCTGTTATGCCATATATGCTTGTGTTTTTGTATTGTATATATGTAAGTTAAAGGAAATAGTTCACCTTCGGGAAATTTTCAGAACACGATTTTATTATATTTTTTAATACAGTTTCTTTTTTTCTTTTCAAAAATGGTCCTACATCGCGTCAATTCAGGACAGAAGGTCGTAAATTATTTATGTTATGGTGTGCGTTATTGGTCTGCGCATGCTCCATGCAGTGCTGGCACTTTCAGCCGGTACGGTATATCATATATGCGCCGAATTCCTTCGCCAAAAAGTCAAATATCTTCGGCTGGAGAGTCTTTTCAGCCAAGAAAAGTTGCTGATAAGGATTACTCAACACGGGCTACAAAACTGCTATTTCAGTTCAAAATCCCATGTTGAAGGTGAACTATTTCCTTTAACACCGATAATTTTGTGGCGTGTCGAGAACGATTCGTTGCTGATTGTGTCTTCTTTGTAATTGTGTCTTGTATTTCGTTGGTGATTGTGTCTTGCTCATCTGTGTATCTGTTTCTGTTTCTGACGGATGTACACACTGTCCGCAGTGCACTCGCCGGCGCCGTGAGTTACTCCCCTTAACCTGCTAGCTGTCATCGTCGCCGCTCCGCCGGGAGAGACTGCGAATTCTCTCGGCCTCGCGCACGTCACGGACTGCCGGCCGGCCGCCGGCGCTGCCTGGGACTACTGCCCGTCTTACATCACCTAAGATACCACCCCCCAACTCCTCCCGACCCCATCACCCCACCCTATCCCACAACCCCACCCAATCCCACCATCCCACCCAATACAGGACAGGCCACACCTCCCCCACTCATCACAAACTCTAAATGGTCACAGCTTGGCTCATACAAAAACACACAAACACTACTGATAATGCACGGTATCGAAACAAATCCAGGCCCACCAGAAACAAACCAGCTCACGATCGCTCATCTCAATATTAACAGCATCGCCACAGTAAACAAGATAGACGAACTAGAACAATTCATCACGACAAACAACGTAAAAATATTAGCCTTAACTGAAACAAAATCAGACAGATCAGTAGCCGAAATCCAGTACTCCATCAACGACTTCCACCCACCACTCACAAAGCACAGAACACGACACGGAGGAGGGGTGGCACTGTACGTGCACAAGTCATTACCCATCCAGAAATTATCGAATATTGAGATTGGGGATGAGGAGTGGGTCTGGGCAAAAATCAAAACACAAAATTTCACCCTACTTATCAGCTGCATTTATCTCTCACCGAACCTGACCACCGACAGATTGCAAACTTCCCTCGACACCTTCACTGAGGCTATCTGCCAGGCCCAAACTCACACACCCACAGCAATAATCTCACTGGGCGATTTCAACACTGGCAACATTTACCTTGATCATCCTCTCCATCAGCACAGTGGTATCACACCATTTGACCACAAACTCAAAGACACGGCACATATGTTAGACCTGCACCAAGTCATAAACCAGCCTACCCGAGTGACATACAGTACCAGCAATTTGCGAGACCTCATTTTCATCAGCAACATCAACATAGTACAACACAGCGGTACACTATCATCATTTGCGCACCTAGACCACTTCCCGATCTTTGCTGTACTGGATTTAGCACCACCTACACAAAACACCGACGAACAACGTATCACTGTGTGGGACTACCAAAAAATGGGCGCTGCACTTTTGACCAGACTACTTCTCGACGCTGACTGGACAAGTATCGTGGACAAAGACATAGACACAGCAACATCCGAATTCATCGCCACCCTGGACGACGCGGCGTCTGCCGCAATCCCCAAAACACACATGAGACGGAAACGCAACGATAAATCTTGGATCACGACTGAACTAAAACGAAACATACACTGAGAAAATTTAAAACACCGTTAACGGCGTAAGCGGTTAAACTGCATACCCACGGGCGTAATTTATGGGTGTCATGCTACACCCTTAATGGGGTCATGATACACCCTTCCCATATCTATTTGGGAGTCAGGCCCCCCCAAGCCGGGTGTCATACACCCCAGTATGAGTGTCACCTGCCTCTGTTTGACACCCTACTTACACCTTGAACGGTGTCACTCAGATGACACCTGTATGGATACTGGGGGGAATATCACTGGTGTGTGTGTTAAACTGCATACCCAAAAACACTCCACGGGTGTTCAACCCCACCAGCTCCCCACGGGTGTCTCACACCCTTTTTACCCTGCACGGGTGCGCACACTCATGGCAACACACGCGGCAACACCCGCAAGGGAGTTTCATCACACAAAAAACACCCCACGGGTGTTTGAACAGGTGAACGCGACGTTTTGTCAATTTTGTTAAACTGCAGTTTAACAAAATTGACACAAAACAGGCAGGTGGAGATAAATAATTTGAAATTGCATATCGATTTCTCGACACACCTACCCGCGTGATAAATCTGACGATATTTGTTCACCGTGCACACATCGAGACCCAACAAAAGGTCACCAACTCTGGTGGGTGACGCGTCAAAATTCGCTCATGGCGAACCAATTCTGAGACTCAGCATGCCATGAACGATAACATAGAAACGGCTCGTCTTTATTTTGCTTCCATCCACAAAAGTTGTCATCCATTCACATGGACGACATCTTAGTTAACACTGCACCTTATTGGACCCTTGCGGGATCTGGCCCGGCTGCTAGATGCCAAAAACCTTTGTTGCATCCATTCACATGGCGGACAGCTCAGCGACCACCCTTTGGACCCTGGCCGGTATCGGGCTTAGTCGGTCGGTCGGTCGGTCGGTCGGTCGGCCCGGTCGGTATCGGGTGGCCGGTCGGAGCTGCAGCTCCGACCGGTGCATAATACTTGGTTGTGACGGTATGGGAATGGAACATAAGTGACTCTATCATACCTAATGTTTCGATCACAAAATCACAACTAACTACATTTATAAGATCAAAAGAACGCACGTATTGCACAATCACAGCTCACAATTAGGTACTCAACTCCGATCACGACACACGATTGTCAGCCTTCCGCAACTCCACGGTAAACTTGAACACTGGTAATGGTTCGACGTGCACCACTCAGTACTGCCTTCCGCAACTCCACGGTAAACTTGAACACTGGTAATGGTTCGACGTGCACCACTCACATCACTGCCTCGGCAACTGCCGCGCGGCCGCGTGGTTTGAAAAGAGTTTGAATGCGCGCGCATGCGCGCCGCCAGATCCGCCAGTGGCGCCACCTGCATCTACACCTCAACGGGTGTAACTAGAAGGTGTAGATGAACACCTGAGCTGGAGGCGAAGGAACTCATGATATAGGGGTATTGGACACCAACACAGCGGGCAGGGTCCGTTAACACCTAAACTGTGAGTAGAGAACACACGATGCGATGGTAGTCGGTACCGACACACCACGCAGGTGTCCGTGACCACCTGAACTGTGAGTATGGAACACACGATGCGATGGTAGTCGGCACCAACACACCACGCATAGACGTGTCACGACACCCTAAATACACCGATAAGTAACACTTGTCGGATGTTTCTAGGTGCATCATTTTGTGATTGACTGTCAGTACACTAGAAAAGGTGTTTCACAGGCGTCGTGACACCCAACATACACTAATATATAACACCTGTCGGGTATTTTCTGAGTGTCATTTTGTCAATGAAGAGTGTCGGTACACCTGCAAAGGTGTTCTGGTGGGTGTCGTAACAGCCGAAATACACTTATAGATAACAACAATCGGGTGTTTTCTGAGTGTCATTCGTGAGCGAGAAGTATCGGTACACCGGATAAGGTGTTCTATAGGTGTCACTTTTTCGCACCAACTCAGCACCAATACCGTTTGCATCCGGTCTTTCTAGTCAAGCAGCAGCAAGTATACTTGGACGGGTGACCGGTCCCTGGTTCGAATCCCAGTCAGGAAATATTTTGTGTCGGTACACCGGATAAGGTGTTTGATGGGTGTCGTGACACCCAAAATACACCTACAGATAACACCTAGTTGGGTGTTTTATGGGTGTCATGTGGTAAGTGAAGAATGTCGGTACACCGGATAAGGTGTTCTATGGGTGCCATGACACCCAAAGTACACCAATAAATAACACCCGTCGGGTGTTCACCAGGTGCCTTTTTGCGAATGAAGAGTGGTGGTACACTGTAAAAGGTGGTTTATGGGTGTCACGACACTTTAAACAGTGTTCAACGGGTGTCGCGACTCCTTTAAAGGTGTCAACGAACACATTTATAGGTGTGTGACACCCGGAGTCACATCTAAAACCACCCGACGGGTGTTTTATATTTTCTCAGTGTACGGAAACGAGACCGACTGTTCAAACTCGCAAAAGAAACACAAACTGACTCAAATTGGGTCAGCTGGCGATACCAACGTAATTTAGTTAGCTCCACGAACAGACGGTTAAAAAACGAACATCTGCACAGACAAGTAGAAAAATCACTAGCTCAGAAACAAAACTCTCACAAATATCACAAAACACTCCGCGCCATCGCCGGCCGAGCACGCGACGACACTATCCCACCACTGCTAGGACTTGACGGTGACGTAGTGACTGACGACCTAGACAAAGCGACACTTCTCATCGACCATTTCGCTGCACAATCCACACTTCACATACCCGACACGCATGTCCCACCACCTAGCATGGCAAACACACCACCGGTACCCACACTCGAACAAATCACAACCAACGAACACGAAGTACTCCAAATCCTAAACTCACTAGACGCCAACAAATCAACCGGACCAGATGGCCTCCCTGTAAAATTACTCAAACTCACGGCACTCATAATCGCAAAGCCATTGTCACAATTATTCAACAAATCACTCTCCCTCGGAATTTACCCTAGCAATTTCAAGGCACCTAATGTTAAACCCATATTCAAAAACAAAGGTTCGCCCTCTGACCCCACATGCTACCGACCAATCAGCATTCTTTCAGCTCTCTCAAAGGTATTGCAGTCGTGCGATTGGAGTGGCGTGTTTACAGCCGACAGCGTCACCGACATGTGGGACGTATTCTCCGCAAACCTAGGTGCTGTCCTCGACCGCCACGCCCCCTACAAGGACGTCAAAATACGGAACCCCGCTGCGCCACCTGTAACAGATAGGACCCGTATCC
>JAXIVJ010008823.1:0-53728 GCA_036785665.1 Chirona hameri | reverse complement strand
GGAGGGGTAGAGAGCGGAGCAGCAGCGGCCCGGCCGGACCGCACCGGCGTCTTACACGGAGGTACGCAGCCGCAGAAGACGCTTCTCGGCTGGCGACGGCTCGTACCTGCAACACTGGCCGCCGTCAGCCCTCGGTCCCAGGCCAACACACAGCCAGAGCTGTAACACAATCCCAACACTGGCCGCCGTCAGCCCCGGTCCCAGGCCCAACACACAGCCAGAGCTGTAACACAATCCCAACACTGGCCGCCGTCAGCCCCGGTCCCAGGCCCAGTCCACAGCCAGAGCTGTAACACAATCCCAACACTGGCCGCCGTCAGCCCCGGTCCAGGCCAACACACAGCCAGAGCTGTAACACAATCCCAACACTGGCCGCCGTCAGCCCCGGTCCCAGGCCCAGTCCACAGCCAGAGCTGTAACACAATCCCAACACTGGCCGCCATCAGCCCCGGTCCCAGGCCAACACACAGCCAGAGCTGTAACACAATCCCAACACTGGCCGCCGTCAGCCCGGTCCCAGGCCAACACACAGCCAGAGCTGTAACACAATCCCAACACTGGCCGCCGTCAGCCCCGGTCCCAGGCCCAGTCCACAGCCAGAGCTGTAACACAATCCCAACACTGGCCGCCGTCAGCCCCCGGTCCCAGGCCCAGTCCACAGCCAGAGCTGTAACACAATCCCAACACTGGCCGCCGTCAGCCCCGGTCCCAGGCCAACACACAGCCAGAGCTGTAACACAATCCCAACACTGGCCGCCGTCAGCCCCGGTCCCAGGCCCAGTCCACAGCCAGAGCTGTAACACAATCCCAACACTGGCCGCCATCAGCCCCGGTCCCAGGCCAACACACAGCCAGAGCTGTAACACAATCCCAACACTGGCCGCCGTCAGCCCCGGTCCCAGGCCCAGTCCACAGCCAGAGCTGTAACACAATCCCAACACTGGCCGCCGTCAGCCCCGGTCCCAGGCCAACACACAGCCAGAGCTGTAACACAATCCCAACACTGGCCGCCGTCAGCCCCGGTCCCAGGCCCAGTCCACAGCCAGAGCTGTAACACAATCCCAACACTGGCCGCCATCAGCCCCGGTCCCAGGCCAACACACAGCCAGAGCTGTAACACAATCCCAACACTGGCCACCGTCAGCCCCGGTCCCAGGCCAACACACAGCCAGAGCTGTAACACAATCCCAACACTGGCCGCCGTCAGCCCCGGTCCCAGGCCCAGTCCACAGCCAGAGCTGTAACACAATCCCAACACTGGCCGCCGTCAGCCCCGGTCCCAGGCCAGTCCACAGCCAGAGCTGTAACACAATCCCAACACTGGCCGCCATCAGCCCCGGTCCCAGGCCAACACACAGCCAGAGCTGTAACACAATCCCAACACTGGCCGCCGTCAGCCCCGGTCCCAGGCCCAGTCCACAGCCAGAGCTGTAACACAATCCCAACACTGGCCGCCGTCAGCCCCGGTCCCAGGCCCAGTCCACAGCCAGAGCTGTAACACAATCCCAACACTGGCCGCCGTCAGCCCCGGTCCCAGGCCCAGTCCACAGCCAGAGCTGTAACACAATCCCAACACTGGCCGCCGTCAGCCCCGGTCCCAGGCCAACACACAGCCAGAGCTGTAACACAGTCCCAACACTGGCCGCCGTCAGCCCCGGTCCCAGGCCAACACACAGCCAGAGCTGTAACACAATCCCAACACTGGCCGCCGTCAGCCCCGGTCCCAGGCCCAGTCCACAGCCAGAGCTGTAACACAATCCCAACACTGGCCGCCGTCAGCCCCGGTCCCAGGCCGGAAACATCTCCAAACGATCCCAGTCGATCCCGGCCGACACAGGATCCCCACAAATCCGGCCGCCAGCCGGTCCCAGCCCAACAGACTGCCAGCTGTCACAAAATACTAGCACTACCTCTGCCGTCAGAGGAGACCGGTGTCCCTCCGACCGACGGCCTGCGCCCGGCAGGCAAGTTCCCAACACAGCCATCAGCGCACGTACCGCATATACCACAGACGCATACACCTGCGCCCAGCAGACTCGGCGGCCCCAGCGACACCACACATGCACACACCACATCACTAGACGATACCATGGGCGCCAGGAAGACAATGATCCTCCGCAACAGGGGAGCTGGGAACGGGAAGGAAACACACTTGCAAACAACAACACCAAACAAAAGAACTCCGGGAACTGCATTGGAACTCGTGCAATGTAAAGACACTCAGGACTCATGACAGCATACATGCATATTGATAGCCAATACTGCCGGTGCCTTTCTGTATTGTGTTTGAATCCCAACGTGTCCATACTTTAACACCACAACACACGCCGCCACGGTATGCCCCCCCCCCCCCCCCGTCCTGTCGTGTGGGCGGCCGGGAAACAGCCGAGAGAGGACGGACTCACCGGAGCACCAGCACGCAGACGGCCACCAGCGAGTAGGCGAGCAGCGTGCCGATCGACATCATGTCCACCAGCTGCTCCAAGGCGAAAAACGACGCCATGATCGCTGCCGGGACACGTCATCGTCACACAATAGTCCCATCAGTCCTCACACCGTCTAAGATAAGATGACGATCCCTGACGCCGTCTGAGGTCGTCTGGGCTTACTTAACGATTACGTCTGAGGTTACATATAACGAACCTTCATGCTAGAAAAGAAAAGGAATTGTCACCATGTAAAACAAATCCAATCAACACTTTGGCCCGCCATGACCTGTGACCTGCCCTGTAACCTGCCCTGTAACCTGCCCTCGAGCCGGAGTCCCATCCCTCACCTGCGAACACGCCGGCCAGCAGGGTGGACCAGAGGGCGTCTGTGGCCTGGCCTGCAACCTGCCCTGTGACCCGGTCCTCACCTGCGAACAAGCCGGCTAGCAGGGCGGACCAGAAGGGCGTCTGTGTCCTGGCCTGCAACCTGCCCTGTGCCCCGGTCCTCACCTGCGAACAAGCCGGCTAGCAGGGTGGACCAGAAGGGCGTCTGTGGCCTGGCCTGCAACCTGCCCTGTGACCCGGTCCTCACCTGCGAACAAGCCAGCTAGCAGGGCGGACCAGAAGGGCGTCTGTGGCCTGCAACCTGCCCTGTAACCCGGTCCTCACCTGCGAACAAGCCAGGTAGCAGGGCGGACCAGAAGGGCGTCTGTGGCCTGCAACCTGCCCTGTGACCCGGTCCTCACCTGCGAACACGCCGGCCAGCAGGGTGGACCAGAAGGGCGTCTGTGGCCTGCAATCTGCCCTGTGACCCGGCCCTCACCTGCGAACATGCCGGCCAGCAGGGTGGACTAGAAGGGCGTCTGTGGCCTGGCCTGCAACCTGCCCTGTGACCCGGTCCTCACCTGCGAACAAGCCAGCTAGCAGGGCGGACCAGAAGGGCGTCTGTGGCCTGCAACCTGCCCTGTGACCCGGTCCTCACCTGCGAACAAGCCAGCTAGCAGGGCGGACCAGAAGGGCGTCTGTGGCCTGCAACCTGCCCTGTGACCCGGTCCTCACCTGCGAACACGCCGGCCAGCAGGGTGGACCAGAAGGGCGTCTGTGGCCTCGCCTGCAACCTGCCCAGTGACCCGGTCCTCACCTGCGAACAAGCCGGCCAGCAGGGTGGACCAGAAGGGCGTCTTGAAGCGCGGGTGAATGTCGCTCATCCAGCGGAAGATGAGGCCGTCCTTGGCCATGGCGTACAAGATCCGGGGCAGCGGGAACAGCGCTCCCAGCAGACTGAGGGCGGTAGGACAGGGGTCAGACAGGGGTCAGACGGAGGTCACAGACGGCCGCACGGGGTCATATGAGGACAGATGGTCACACGGGGTCATATGAGGGCAGAGGGTTACACGGGGTCATATGAGGGCAGAGGGTCACACGGGTCATACGAGGGCAGAGGGTCATACGGGGTCATATAGAGCAGAGGGTCACACGGGGTCATACGGGGTTACAAGATGTTACAGAAAGTTGCGCAGTGTTACACAGGGTCGCCTAGAATCAGACGAGGTCACACATCAGGTGACTGGCGCCGTCACATAATCAGATGAGGTCACACAGAGGTCACATGAGAGGTCAGACGAGGTCACACAGAGGTCACATGAGAGGTCAGACGAGGTCACACAGAGGATAGGTCAGACGAGGTCACACATCAGGTGACTGGCGCCGTCACATAATCAGACGAGGTCACACAGAGGTCACATGAGAGGTCAGACGAGGTCACACAGAGGTCACATGAGAGGTCAGACGAGGTCACACAGGAGGTGACTGGCGCCGTCACATAATCAAACGAGGTCACACAGAGGTCACATGAGAGGTCAGA
The DNA here is from genome assembly GCA_036785665.1 of Chirona hameri. Lineage (NCBI taxonomy): Eukaryota > Metazoa > Arthropoda > Thecostraca > Balanomorpha > Balanidae > Chirona > Chirona hameri. The sequence goes on along the minus strand of JAXIVJ010008823.1, from coordinate 49,435 downwards.
CGAGGTCACACAGAGGTGACATAAGAGGTCAGACGAGGTCACACAGGATGTGACATGAGAGGTCAGACGAGGTCACACAGGAGGTGACATGAGAGGTCAGACGAGGTCACACAGGATGTGACATGAGAGGTCAGACGAGGTCACACAGGAGGTGAAATGAGAGGTCAGACGAGGTCACACAGGAGGTGACTGGCGTCATCGCTATGTCTCACCTGGACGAGAGGCCGAACAGTGCTCCGATGGTGACGATCCAGCGGGCCGACTCCCACCCCAGGTGTTCAAACACGGCAGGGATAGGCGCGTCCTCATCCTACAGAGATCGACACACGGGTCAGGTCAGGTCAGGTCAGGTCAGGTCAGAACGAGACACAATAGAGCAGGGTGAAGTAGTCCAGATCACATCAAACCAGATCACGTTGGGAGAATGGCACGGTCAAGTTTCTGAGTATATTAGCACCTGAAGTTGATGTGTCTCCATCTCAAATGTGCACATTTTCTGCTCATTCCGCACATACGAACTAGAGATGCAATATTCTGGTCCCAGCGTCCCAGCGCTGGGACCAGAACTGGTCACGGCCGTGACTGAAGCTGTGACTGGCCAGGTCAGCGCCATAGGGTTAGCATTGTAGTGCCGTGACTAAAGCTGTGACTTGCCAGCTCATGCCGTGACCGTGACTAGGCTGTGACCGAAGATTTAGGATTTTCTGCACCTCTAATACGAACCCATTCGCCGTGCATGGAGTGGCCTCAATAGCATGCCCTTGAAGGATCACTGAGTGTAAAGAAAACTGCTGTGAGCAGTTATGCCGATCGGGGAAGGGGGCTGGAGGCAGACATGGGCATGGATCTCAAAGCAGGATCTATGATCCCAGAGGATCTCTTGTCAAAACGCAATGTTGGATCTATGATTCCACTGAATCCAACGACAAAATACAACAGCGGATCTTGGATCTCAGTAGATCTCTCGATTAAATTTGGCAACGGGTCTTGAATCCCACAGGATCCCATGATACAACATGAAAGTTATATGTGATCCTAATGGATCTCGTAACCGACAGGATCCGACTGATTTAGTATGCAATAATTATAGTCTTTCTTGACAAAATCCAACTAAAGGTACTACCATTATTCCCTTTACAACGAATTGAAAAGTACTGTCAATTTATTAACATATGGGATTCGAAAATACACATCTGTATAATGGAGGATCTGGGATCCCAGTGGATCCCGATGCAAAATGGTGCCTGCGATCTCCGATCCCGGCGGATTCGTCGACCAATGCATGATCCCAGTGGATCCATCGACAAATTGCGAAAGTGGATCCGGGATCCAGATTCCAGAGATCGGATCCCGAGATCCGTTGTCGGGATCCGAGCACATGTCTGGCTGGAGGTGAACGGTGAAGGGACGGAGGGAAGGGGCACCAGGGGCCGAGACAGACGGCAGACAGAGATGCGTCAGCTAGGTCACTGACCTGCAGGTAGTAGGGCCACATGAGGGTCAGCACGGACGACACGCCGATGTAGGAGAAGGAGATGACCGTCAGACCGACGATGATGGCCAGCGGGATGGAGCGCTGCGGGTTCTTCGCCTCCTCACCTGGAACACACACAGACACACACACAAATGTAGTACAAACAGCGAAATGTGGTGCAAAAAAACAAACACAAATGTAGTACAAAAACCAGCGAAAGCTTGTTACACCACGGCGGGAATATCTGAATTCAGATAAAAGCGACGCATGCGGATGACCACTGAAAAATGCGTTAACAATGCCCCGCGCAGCCCCAGCCAGTGCGGTTGGATTGTTAACATGCCCGGCATAGCAGGGCCTGCCGCCTGTCCCACGGGCTGGTCACGGCAATGGCATGCGCTGCTCGGGCGCAGTCCAAACCGGACAGCGCTCACCTACGGCCCAACAAGTCACCGAGTAGTAGGTGCACCATTCGGCAAAGGAATGATGGAACGCACGTTCCGTAAAAATTCTCGGAATACGGAAATAATAAGATGCTAAGACGGAAACAGATTTTCCGCTGCGACGGCCAAAAGCATTAATATCGTCAGCGTCATTAATATGCTCAGAGAAACTTTCCATTGCCGACTTTGCGGCGACTTCGGCGGGGGGCCAGTCTACTGGAGGAGCCAGCTTGCCTGACTGGCGACTGGTTGCAGGGTGGGACGGCCAGGGGCGAGGGGCCGGAGAAAGGGAACCCCGGTCGGCCGAGGCTGACAGGACATCACAGGAGATGCAGGGTGGGACGGCACGGGGCGAGGGGCCGGAGAAAGGGAACCCCGGTCGGCCGAGGCTGGCGGGACATCACAGGGGCTGCAGGGTGGGACGGCCCGGGGCGAGGGGCCGGAGAAAGGGAGCCCCGGTCGGCCGAGGCTGGGGCAGGACATCACAGGGGCTGCAGGGTGAGACGGCACGGGGCGAGGGGCCGGAGAAAGGGAGCCCCGGTCGGCCGAGGCTGGGGCAGGACATCACAGGGGCTGCAGGGTGAGACGGCACGGGGCGAGGGGCCGGAGAAAGGGAACCCCGGTCGGCCGAGGTTGGGGCAGGACACCACAGGGGCTGCTGGACGGCACGGGGCGAGGGGCCGGAGAAAGGGAACCCCGGTCGGCCGAGGTTGGGGCAGGACACCACAGGGGCTGCTGGACGGCACGGGGCGAGGGGCCGGAGAAAGGGAACCCCGGTCGGCCGAGGCTGGCGGGACATCACAGGTGCTGCAGGACGGGAGGGATTACCACACACCTTAGCCGGCCGGTCTGCTGCTGCTGCCTCCACTGGTCCGCTCTCACTGAACTCTGCCGCCGCGTCCAGCACAACTCAAGCTCAGTGAGTAACAAGTGATGAGGTGACGATGGCTTGATTGGTTCTCATCGGTTTCGATAGCGACTCCGACTCCGGGTTACAATATACTCTGGCTAAGATCGAAATCGCTGACTCCGACTGAACTGAACTCGACAATGGCTCTGCAGCCCAGGAACCAAGGTTTCTGAGTCGAGGCGTTTTCGTCCACTTCGACTGCACCAGGCCAGGCCTAAGAATTCGACATCGACATCGACTCCGACTCCGACTCCGACTCCGACCAACCCAGACACCGTCACAAAACAACCATGATGATAAATGTCTGAGTAGGAGCTTGTAACCTGAATTCAGACGACAAGCTACTGAGTGCAACCGCAAGATAACTCAACGTCATTTATTAGCTTCATAACAAAGTGCAGCGACTAGCGTTATCTAAAGTTTTGAACAACCTGGACGAGGTAATGGATGGCAACCATCGTGGAAATATCATATCAGACAAATAAGCCATCGTTGCTATGTGTGTGCTGCTGCTGTATCTGTTCCTGCTTTGTGTCGGAGTTCGCTTGTTATGGCTATAAATCATTGCATACGTACAATGCATACATCATGTAGAGAAAATACGAGGTCTAACAGATGTACCCACGGATCACCGCTAGAGTAGGCTTTCAAACTGTTTTTCTCTTCTAAATAGTGTTTGACATTCTGACCTTTGTACAGTGGCGTCACTCTTCACTGCAACAAAGTCAAACATATTTGCGTGGCCAGCAGCGCTTACGAGGCATAACAGGCAGCGTGCGCAGCAGATCCCTCCTGCAGCCGTTCCGTCTCAGCACGACAGTTCCCTCCTGCAGCCGTTCCGTCTCAGCACGACAGTTCCCTCCTGCAGCCGTTCCGTCTCAGCGCGACAGTTCCCTCCTGCAGCCGTTCCGTCCTGCAGCCGTTCCGTATCAGCACGACAGTTCCCTCCTGCAGCCGTTCCGTCTCAGCGCGGAAGTTCCCTCCTGCAGCCGTTCCATCTCAGTGCGGCAGTTCTCTCCTGTAGCCGTTCCTTCTCAGCGCGGAAGTTCCATCTCAGTGCGGCAGATCCCTCATGCAGCCGTTCCGTCCTGCAGCCGTTCCGTCTCAGCGCAGCCGTTCCGTCTCGGCGCGGAAGTTCCCTCCTGCAGCCGTTCCATCTCAGCGCGGCAGTTCTCTCCTGTAGCCGTTCCTTCTCAGCGCGGCAATTCCTTCTCAGCGCGGCAGTTCCTTCTCAGCGCGGCAGTTCCGTCTCAGCGCGGAAGTTCCCTCCTGCAGCCGTTCCGTCTCTGCCTCTGTCTGTCCGTGCGCTAGTTTACAAGCGTAGGACGAAGGGGGCCGGGGGGGGGGGCGTCATGGCCCCCACTTCTCGGCCAATTAAGTCTTTTCTTTTGCTTGGTGAGAACAAAAAAATGATGGCAAAAGATTCGCCAAGACGAGAAGAGCCCAAATGTGCAAAGAAATCTTCAATAAGGGGTTGGGTTTCTCTCAAGACGAGATCAAAGTTGCACTGGCCCTCCACTTTTTCGTGACGTTCCTACGTCCCTGGTTTACGATATTTAGTCACGCTTCTACGGCCAATACCCACCGGCTGACACAGCGCTGACACCGGCTGACACAGCGCTGACCTACCGGCTGACACAGCGCTGACCACCGGCTGACCACCGGCTGACACAGCGCTAACTACCGGCTGCACAGCGCTGACACCGGCTGACACAGCGCTGACCCACCGGCTGACACAGCGCTGACCACCGGCTGACACAGCGCTGACACCGGCTGACACAGCGCTGACCACCGGCTGACACAGCGCTAACCACCGGCTGACACAGCGCTGACCACCGGCTGACACAGCGCTGACCACCGGCTGACACAGCGCTGACCACCGGCTGCACAGCGCTGACCACCGGCTGACACAGCGCTAACCACCGGCTGACACAGCGCTGACCACCGGCTGACACAGCGCTGACCAGTGACCAAGTTCTTCCGGCTGACACAGCGCTGACCAAGTTCTTGTCGAGACAGCTGTGTTAAATGCGAAAGATGCGCACATGTACTTCGTCTCATAAATATTCTGTCCGCATTTAGGCAACATATGCCCAGCGACAATCGCCAAAGCAGACTAAAAGTAAGCTGAATAACAATGCAATATCAGCTGAGTTAAGGTAAGGTAATCAGCAGTTATGCCCATTTGCTTCATTCAGCCAGGTGGTAATGCTCGGCTGTCTGGACAGGCCAAGAATGGCCGCTCCTTAATCATCCGACCAGTCACCAGCGCGTTAGACGTTAGACGTTAACACGATGTCACACTGATCGTCAAGACCTAGAGGACGACCAACTCACGCGAGTAAGAGTGGGTTTCTAGGCAGTGGTCATTCAGCTTCTTCACCTAAACCTTCCTGCAACGTAAGCCGTTGTGGTGGCATATTGTACCTGAGCCCAGTACTGTGGCCACAATGTCTGTGGTAGAAGATTAGCATGTATTTCATCGTCACCAGTCTTAACACGCGCAGTGGAGAGGGGTATGCTACTAACACGCAGTGGAGAAGGGGGCACTTTAGTGCCCCCCCCCCCAAGATCTCCGCAAGTAGGAGAGCTAGAATGATTAAACTTACAGGGTAGGTAGGTGCTATGATTATCTACATTTTGTAAAATTTGATTGACCTTCGGTCATTATCTTCAAGGTCAAATGAGGTCACGAAGGTCAAATCTGGCCAAATGTCACAATTTTTGGAATTTTACCTCTGTGACGTCACAGGTCACCAGCAATGTGTCCAAAATTGTTTCCTGGGATGCACATTGACATTGTCTACTGAATGGCGTTTGAATCATCCCGATCCGACTGTTAATAGTTAATTCCGAAGATATCGATTTGCCGACCGCGATTCTGGCAGCCATCTTTGACTACAAATCCATATAACTCAAAAATTGATCGACCGATTTTGATTTTTCTTACGTCAAACGATCCGCTATTGAATTGGCGTTAATGTCACGCAACAAACACCGCTGTGCTCCGCTTCGTTTTATACATATTCACGAAAAACATGTGTGTGTGGGAGGGGGGAGGGGGGGGGGGGGGGCACACAAGTGTCCTCACCATCCACTGCGCGTGTTAAACCTTTACTTATATGTCTGTGTGTATTGTTTAAGATGATTATTATTAACCCTGCATTGACTGGGGTCTCAGCCGAACGCCATTGACTGGGGAGGGGGGGCGTTTCTCCCCCTAGTTATCTTCCGAACCAATGATCGCAACGAGACGCGCAAGGCGGCATTCGAAAGCTCTCAACGAGACAAATCTAAATCATGCTCACAAATTTCAAAGTGAGGTCAAATGTCAGGTCACAGTCAGGTCAAAGGTCAAAATCGCCGTATTTGAGTTTATGAGCCATACTTTCCATCCAAAGCCTTCGATACGACCATGATCACCCAAAGTGCTGCCAAAGGTATGATACACATCCCGCATGAGCTAAAGTGAGATTGTTGGCCAAGGTCAAGGTCAGGTCACAAAAGGTCACTATGCTAAACATATCTACGAAAGTCATGCACAAATGTTTTATGAGTTATTTTCCACGTAGAATTCGATAGTGATATTCATTTTACCACCTGACTTCATTTACGTGAAGTTAATGTCAAGTGCAGGTCAAGTTCAGGTCAATGAAGGCCAAAATGTTAAATTGATAAATATAAATAAAAAAGGCATGTTTCTAGATCAGTATTTTCTCAGAAATACAGCCGTGCCAATTATTTGCCTGTATCTGGTCAATAAAAGCAAAAAAAAACGTTATTTGTAAATATGACGTCATGTGTTACCAATACTTTAGATGCCATAAGTGTCAAAAATGGTGATATAATTCTGAAATTTGGTATGGTAGTTTCCCATATGTGGTTCTCTGACATATATTCCGGCTTTGTGAATATCTGTGAAAAAATGATTTTGTGGTCATTTCCCCCCCCCCCAAAAAAAAACACATTTATTTTTGGGGGTCAAAAACCAAAATGTTAAAAAAATCTGAGATAGCCATATTGTAGCCCTTGCTATTTGCTATCTTTTGACGTTTTTGGATTGCATTTTGCTCAAAATGTGGCATTTGTACGGTCGGTTACATTTGAGCTGATTTTGGTGTAAAACTCGTGTGTATCGTCACTATGTATGTAACGTCACTAAATTCGCTATAACTCGATTTTTTTCGACGAAATTGCTTTATTTTTCACAGAAGACGTAAACGTGATTTATAAAAAGGTACCCGGAGTTTCACGTTGATAGCGCTATTGTTGTTTTTTTTAGCTATTACGAAAATTAATCAGGAGGGGGGGGGGGGGGAGGGGGGGGGGGCGTTAAACGCCCCCCCCGTCAATGGCGGGTTAAAGGGTCACCTTGAAAGTTGTCTTGAAATTTGGCTATGAGGTATTTTTAGCTGCCAAAAAAAACGAATGACATTTGTTCGGACGGTAGATGGATATCCGTCGAAAAATGAGCATGTTTCTCTTTTCTCCTTAAATATCTCAAAAAACCTTCATGGTATTGCATGACGTCATGCATATGGCAGCTCAGATATGGAAGCTATTGCACACAATATTGGCGGGCTAGTGACATAATACATATAGTACGCAAAATAGGACGCGTTGCTTGAGTTTCTGAACCTTTCGATAAAATATATCTACTTCACAAAAATCGCTGGTTTCTCGTAACTCACCGCAGTTTCACGGTTAGTTCAAAATCGTAGAATTTGGAAGTATGTGTTTACATGCTTTTGAATTCGGAGATTTCATACTTAGGGGTCTCGCGGAAAGCTCAGGCCGACGTGTTTGTCTGTTTGTTTGTTTGCCCGCTCGAGCACTTTGGCGCGCGAAGCCCACTGCCCAAACGGCTGGACCGATTTCGACGCCGGTGGCCCCGTTCGATGCGGCAAAACGGCGGACAGATGATGGTGTCAATCGCGAGTCTATCAGTGCCAAGTGCCGCCACGTGCGCCTCTGAAAAAAAAATGTTAGCGCCTCTACACGTCGAACAGGAGGCGTCGCCGGTCCCGTACTCACAGGTCAGATGCACATCACTCCGTTCATGTGCTTTTGGGGTTGCCGACCACGAGGGGTGCACGTTGCACCCCATAGGGGGGTAAACCTGTTGTCACGTGGGGTCCTTTGATTGCTGGAATTGTTAAGCTAGCGACGCCAAATTGATAGTGCAGCGATAGAGTTCAGCGAGTGTTTTCCGTTGTCGTATGACTCGGGGTGCAGGGTGCACGTGCAAGCGTTTTACACCCCTTTACACCCCTTTTTACGGCACGGCCGCTGAGGCTCGCCAGAGGCCCAAAATTGGTGGGATAATGGTCCTAGATTATTCGTTGGCGCATAACACATGTGGGCCACACATAACACATGCATTTCGGGGCATTCCAGTGGCCCCGAGGGGTGCACCTGACACGTTCACTGGGTGCACCTCTGTCATTTCTGGCGAACCGCGCCTTCTAGAGCGCTGCAATTTGGCACGCTGGTGCATCAGCAAGTAATATGGCCATTTCAACCGTTTTTGACCGAACGGGGTCAACACTTGGACGTGCAGTGGGTGCCTCCCCCCCCCCCCCCCCCAGGTACCCCCTCCGCCATTGCGGCGGAACGAAGCCTTCTAGCAACGTTGCAATTTGGCATGATGGTGCATTCGCACTAACCATGCCACCTGGGAGTGTTTTTGACCGAATTGGGGACAAAACCTGCACGGGCACGGGGTGACCCCCCCCCCCCCCCCCCCCCTTCGCGTACCACTCTGCCATTATAGACGAACCGCGCCTTCCAGACCTGCAACTTGGCCGACTGGTGCATCAGTACCCACCATGGAAAGGATGGAATTTAAGCCATTTTGGCCGTATTGGGGGTCACAGCCTGCACGTACACGAAGTTCCCCCCCCCCCTCCCCTCGCTCAGCGTACCCGTTCTTCATTATCTGTACCATCATCTCCGATTTTGACCCCAAGGCAATGCGATCGAGCAGTGCCGGACAAAATCTAGTCCAAAATCGGAGGAATGCATAGAAGAAAAGACTTATGCTTTAGCATGTGAGTTTTCTTCGCATTCCGGAGATTTCATTTTAGGGGGGGCTTAAGTTGACAGGTAGTTTTTTTCATTTCAGTCTGTTTGTATAAGGTTGTTGGTGGCTAGCGGGAAAACCGCGTGCGGCACTCGCATCAAATTTTCGGGATGTGTAGACATGCCAGACGGATTTATGCTTTTTACTTTTCAAGGGTGCAAAGTGCACGTGGCACGAGGCGCAACTCGCGAGGCACCTCCGAAATCGGGATTTCGAGGGCCTGCAGGTCACACGTATGCAGCTGCATCATACTTTGTGAACAGATAGACACTATAGGAGGGTACGTGCTTTTTGGGGTGGCGGCGCTGTGGGCCGCATATGGCGCTAGCACGGGGCATCGAATCAATTTTAGGGGACCTCTGCCTGGGAGATTCGTGTCCAATAACAAGCTACGGGTACCAAAACCGGTGTATGGATGGGAATGAAATCGGCTTCCAGGGGTGGAGAATTAGGGGTTTTGGGGGTGCTCAAGCACCCCCTGAGCTAAAAAGTGCACCCCCTCACTGTAAAAGCACCCCCTCAAATAAAGAGGTCCGTTTAACTAACGGCTGCTCAGTCTTACTTCGGCGAAGTAAGACTGAGTGGTGTAAAAGTGTGTGCATGTGTGTCTGTCCGTGTGTAAATAGGCGGTTTTGCACGGTCAGGTAGGGTCAGGTCAGTTCACTCGGTCAGTCTTACCGTCTCTCAGCATGTTTGTGTGGGCGGTCGCCCGGCCTTGGGCGCGGATTGCCCGACCCGGCACCGTAGCCGGCCCTTAAGAATCGCCGTTTTGTTGATAGTGCAATTCGCGCCCCGGGCCGGTGGACAGGGGCAGGCCTCCCGCACCTCCGCGCATAGCTCCTGGCGCCACACCTCCACTGGCAAATCCAGCCTCCCAATATAGGGGGGGGGGGGGGGCTAATTTCACTGGGGCCTTCCGTGCCCCCAGGGGCCTCCATATGACCTAATAGGTGCCCCCCATTTTTTCCTTTTCGGACTTGGGTTATTTTTGTTCGCTATGCTATTATTACGTGTAATGACCTAGGTGACCTAGGACGTGTCAATTAAGTGCAAACATAAAATTGATGGATATTTGCCTCCAAATATATACAACTTTGCCATTTCACATGCTATTTTTTATATTAATTAGTTATTCGCTAATACCTTTTGACTGAATAAAGTTAGAAGGGCACGGTAAACGTCATTTTGTTGGTATCATCAAGACACGTTGATAGATGTGCAGCATGACTTCTGTATGACATTTGATGACCTTGACCTAAGGTCAAGGTCACGGCGCAAAGTCACCTTTCCAACTTGGACCTACACGGCAATGTTATATATCTTTGAACTTGTCTTGAAGATAGGATTCATTGGTATTAAATAATTGCGCGATCGTTGATGATTATAAAGCAAACTGAGACATTTTCGGGCTTTCTTTACACCGAGAAGGAAGTTATGAAGTTACTATTCGACATTAAAATTAAAATGAATTTAAATGTTGCCATTGACAATCAGGCGTTATTTAAGCACAATCGAATTCCTCGCAACAAGACAAGTTTTAAGATATATAACCGCCACAAATGCGGCCACAATGGGAAACCTAGCCTTGAACCTTGACATTGACCTTAGGTGAAGGCCACCAAATGTTAGAAAGAGGTCATACTGCATATCATTCAACGCGTCTTAACGAAAATAACAAAATGGTGTCCATTTTACCTTTTTATCTTTATTCAGTCAAAAGTTATTGGAGAATACCTAATATCTTTCACAAAAAGAACACAAGAAATGACAAAATTTAGCATATTTGAAGACAAATAACCATCATCTTTTTCTGTTTGAACGACACTTCTTTACACTTAACAATAATACAGTCAAAATAGGAAATACATTTGGCTTGGGTATTCAAAAAAGATTCAAAATTTCAAAAAAATACTAACTTTGAAATTTAAGGTCAAGGTCATAAAATGTCAGACAGAGGTCATGCTGCAGAGCATTAAATTCGTCTTGATGAGAACAGAAAAATGACGTCTATCGTTCCAATCTAGTTTTATTCAGTCAAAAGTTATTAGCGAATAACATATTTTTTTATATATAAAATAGCAAGTAAAATGACAAAATTTGTGATATTTGGAAGCAAATATTACTCAATTTCATTTTTTTTCTCTCACTTAATCACGTCCTTACACGTAAGAATAGCATAGCCAAAAAAAATAGAAACACGTTTGAGAAAAGGTATCCAAAAAGTTGTACAATTTCGAAAACGTACTAAATTGTGATTTTTTTAAAATAAAAAAATAAACATCACCATGTTATAAAACAGCTCATTGCCATTATAATGCCATAATACATCTATATTGCTTCATAATTTCCCCGTCATATGGGCCGACAAAGATGCACCGTGACCTTATAAAAATGTCTGAGGCGATATCTCCTGAACCACTTGTATTTGTATTTGTATTTATTGATAAATCACCAACAGGCACACAACCCGGTTACAGGCGAAGTCAGGAGATAAAACTACCTTGACATTGCACTGCTTGCTTGCATTGCAATACAACTTTCACAACTCACTTAAGCGCCCCAGGCTACACCATATACCAATTTTGGCCATAATCGGTGACATGACGGTGTCATTTTGCACTTTGTTTTTGTCGATTTGTCGTGGAATACAACAGCTACAAAAAGAAGACCATTAGGCTTTTTTTTAACTGAACCTAATTACCCTACTTAATACTAGTAGACGTATTCCACACAACATAGGTACCTATGTAAGGAAATTCATTTCCGCGTTCCTCTGCCACCCAGCAGGCAGCAGGAGACCAAAGGCTGCGACGCTGCGTGTAAAATTATAACTTAAGTTGGTTGTGAATCACTCTAAAATAGCGTCAGACGCGCCACTTTCCCTAACCCTACTGTTACCAAAATGATACCAAATAGAGCAAACACGAACGAGGCAAAAACAACATTTCTTTCTTTCGCAACAAGTTATTTTTTTCGCAGGCAGTACCCATTTTAATCGCCAGTTTCAGCGATTTTTTTTTGGGGGGGGGGATAATTTCTATTGCCGCCCCTGTCAAGCTGGGGGGGGGGGGCTTTTGCCCCTGCCGTCCCCCCCCCCCCGCCCCTGGATCCGCCAGTGCACACCTCTTGCTGCGGCATGTCCACCCGTCGCCGCTGTGATATCCGAAGCCGCGCCGCGCAGCTGCCAGGACTGCTGCCGACCGGACCGCGGCTTTTTCTGCATTGCGTTGCTTGTATGTGGTTGTTCGAAATATCGAGATACATTGAATAAATAAATGAAAAAAAGGAAAAAGTTTACACGGTCAGGTCAGCATTGACGACTTCGTCATTTTGGTGCCGATATTATGTGAATTGAAGGTTTACATGTTCGCACCGTGACCTTTTGTTCTCTTCCCATCGTTTACAAGTTAACATACATTACGATTCTTGATGTGACCCGAAGCGTTTTGGGGGGGGGGGGCAGCCGTAGTGCAAACAAAACTCGCTTCCAGCGACCATGACATGAAACTCCATATTGGGTTTTCGATGCATCTTGTCACTGATGTTTGCATCCATTTTCGTGCCGCTTGCTTCCTTTTATTTTACGGTCTGTCGCGTTTAAGCGGCCATAACGGCCGCCACCTCTCCTCGTCCTCTCGCTACAACTTGGATTTGAGAGCCGCCGGTGAAAAGCACCCCCTGGCATTTTGACAATTCTCCACCTCTGCCGGCTTCCATCATTTGTCACCTTCATGGCTCCTACATAACCAATACGCGCGTGAGCACGTGACAAGGGCAAAAGGGTGTAGAATGGTACCCTCATGGAGACCTCCGGCTAGGAGCTTCGTTTTCGAGACAGGTGCATGCTATATGTACCAAAACCAGTGTGTGGATACAAAATGAAACTAGCTTTCACTATTTGGCACTTGCATGGCTTCCACCCAACCAATAAGCGCGTGAGCACGTGGCAAGTGCAGAAGGGGTGTAAATTGGTGCCCTCATATTTGGTGGTCAATATCTCGCAAAGTAGCTGCTAGATTGACTTGCAATTTGCTGTATGCCTTCATGCATGGGTGCTAAAAACATTGCACTCAATAAATAATGTATCTGTTGGCACGTGCGCACGTGCGACTGCCGCTTTCAGATCTGGGAAACCGCTGGACCAATCTATCTGATATTTTGTGAGCAGGCAAATGTATGAGTTTGAGGCGGTTCGCATGAGTCGGAATCGAAGTCAGTCGGCACGGGCGCACATGCGTGGCCTCCGACTTTGGATCTCCGCCAACTACGGGTAGCTGTTTTGGATCTCCGCCAACTACGGGTAGCTGTTTTGGATCTCCGCCAACTACGGGTAGCTGTTTTGGATCTCCGCCAACTACGGGTAGCTGGCGGACCTCTAGTATAAAATGCACGCGAACCAGTGGCGCACGCAGGGGGGTCAAAGGGGTCAGCTGACCCCCCCCCCCCCCCCCGAAATTTCTGAGGGGCCCGTATTTCTGAGGGGCCCGTTTCTGGTAGGGGCCCGATCGAGGTAGGGGCCCGGTGCTGGCAAAGGCGTGGCATGGGATGATGGGGCCCGGTCACAACAGGGCCCGGTCCTCGCATATTCTTGACACGGGCCCGTTTCTGGTAGGGGCCCGGTCTTGGTCAGGCCTGATCGAGGCAGGGGCCCCCGGCGTGATATGGGGCCCGGTCAGAACGAGAGCCCGGTACTTGAACATTATTGATGCGGGCCCGTTTCTGGTAGGGGCCCGGTCTTGGGTCAGGCCCGATCGAGGCAGGGGCCCGGTGCTGGCAAAGGCGTGATATGGGGACCGGTCAGAACGAGGGCCCGGTCACAACAGGGCCCGGTCATTGCATATTCTTGATACGGGCCCCGTTTCTGGAAGGGGCCCGGTCTTGGTCAGTTCCGATCGAGGCAGGGTCCCGGTGCTGGCAAAGACGTGCCATGGGGCCCGGTCAGGATGAGGGCCCGGTCACAACAGGGCCCGGGGGGCTGACAAAGGCGTGATATGGGGCCCGGTCCTTGCATATTCTTGATACGGGCCCGTTTCTGGTAGGGGCCCGGTCTTGGTCAGGCCTGATCGAGGCAGGGGCCGGTGCTGGCAAAGGCGTGGCATGGGGTCCGGTCAGGACGAGGGCCCGGTCATAACAGGGCCCGGTCCTCGCATATTCTTGATACGGGTCCGTTTTTGGTAGGGGCCCGGTCTTGGTCAGGCCCGATCGAGGCAGGGGCCCGGTGCTGACAAAGGCGTGATATGGGCCCGGTCACAACAGGGCCCGGTCCTTGCATATTCTTGATGCGGGCCCGTTTCTGGTAGGGGCCGGTCTTGGTCAGGCCCGATCGAGGCAGGGGCCCGGTGCTGGGAAAGACGTGATATAGGGCCCGGTCAAAACGAAGGCCCGGTCACAACAGGGCCCGATCCTTGCAAATTCTTGATACGGGCGTATTTGATATTGATACGTATTTTTTACATTATCCATTGTTGCTTCAGGAAATGGTTTATGACAACTTTTGGCAACATGATGGTGGGCGCGAATGACGTAGTCGCGGCGCTCTAAAACCCCAACGATGATGATGATGACATAACTACCGGGGATCGGACTGCCTAACCTGCCTAACCTGTAAAGTATAATTTTTGTTGTTGTCATTTACCTCATTTCGTCAAATTTACTCTCGACAGTTGTACCGCACATCAGTAGCACACGCACCTAAAATTCGCACATTAGTAGCGCACGCAGTCACCTTACACGACATTGACAAGACAATTATAATGTCTCAGATCCCATGCTGTAGGGGGCCCGCTCAAAAACAAGTGGCCGAAATCCGCGAAGTTTTCTAAAAACGGATGGGGGCCCGCTCACAAGGGGGCCCGCTTTTAAGGCTCTGACCCCCCCGAAATGGAATCCTGCGTGCGCCACTGACGCGAACACTGTATTGGTTACGGTTCAACTTACCCTGGTTACGGCTAGTTTGCGGCAGAATCTGCGTATGACGCAAATCTGACGTCAGCGGGTATGACGTCATAACACCGACGAAGTTTTGTAGGCCCGAAACCGAATCTTAATTTAGGTTCTGAGTCGAAATTACTTAGCGTAGCGATGACATTCTTTCACTGCAACCCATTTATCGACCTGCTCTACAATTCTCCTATCTCAGTTCAAAACACCATGTTAAAGGTGAGCTATTCAGTTTAACGTCTCACTGTTCTATTTTATTCCGACATTCGCAGACGGTGATGTGACGCCAGTTGCGGGATGATTGACACGTTCGTCAGATCGTCGGGTCGAGCTGCAGATCCGGCCGGATCAGCCCGTCCGTGGCGGCCGGTCGGACGCGGGCCGGCGGGCGGCAGGTGGCGGGGGGAGGTCCTGCTGCCAACCCAGTGTCCAGCTCGGCGAGACCGGAGCTGGTTAGCGGTAAGTCGCTTTCGCCGCCGCGTCAGCGGCAGGAGCTAATCGGATCGGACAGCGGCCAGGTGGCCTGCTGGCCTCATTAGCACTAGACAGCAGCGGCCGGTGGTATTTGTGCGAGTCAGAACCATCGGGCAATCGCGCTGTTCTTCATACGCATGGGCGACGTCACAGAAGTGGAAGGCTGAGGACTGAGGAGTGAGGACTGTGGCTAACATGATTATGGCGCATGGAGGGTTTGAGTATTTAAATTGGAAATAAACTTGAAACCAATTGCCTGACCAATACACATCACAGAACTCATATGCTATTTGGTTGTGATTTTACGATAGACAGACAGCGACCATATGCCGTCGGGACCTCCCAGCTTGTTCCAAAGTTAGTGGCGGCCGCACCATACCTTCCTTATACAGGGGATCCGTGCCAGAATCGACCCCCCCCCCCCTCCCCACCCCCCAGAAACCATAAACAAATGCAGAAGGCACTCTTTTGAACTATCGCGCTTTCGCAAAGCAATGCTTTGCTTTGAAATATGTGAGATAGGCATTAGCATGTCAGCCATTTTCAATTAATCAGGCTTTATTTAGGATGATTAAATTATGTTCATATGACATTTTTGTATTTAATACATTTATTCCGAATGTTTTTGAATGGATGGATCTTCGAGGTCAGGACCCAGCTAAGCATAGCTTGTTGCGCAGGCCCTGCCCCCACCGCCCGATCAAGCAATTCCTGGCGTCCGGCAGAATTTAGAAGCGAAAGTTTGACGTGCCCGACATACCTGGACACGGTCCGCCCCGCCCTCTGACGTCACCTGACCTGGAGTGCGGCCGCTGCCACCGGCCACAGGTCATCCATCCCAGTCAGGGGCAAATAGCGAGCACCGAAGCGACTCGAACCTGGGCTGCCACTACCGGGTGAGGTCAAGAGTCCAGCGCTCTACCGACTGAGCTACAGGGGCATTTAGTCGCAAGCTGAGCACCTTATCGCTTCTATAAGATTGCGCCGATATTCGTTTATAACTTAAAGGGATTATACGGGTTTCCGTCCTGAAAGTAAATGCACTCTTTTGCAATTGTATGAGCTTTAAACACGTTTAAGACATATAACAAGGACCTCAATGCTCATTTAGTCCATTATTTCAGCAATTATCAGCGTTAAAACTTGGGCGTTTTTCGAGACAAGTATCATATGACGAGTACTTGATCGAACTGTCCACCACTTTTATCTTAAAATCAATTTTAGAGTTTTGAATTATCTGCAAGTCCTACACTGGATCACAAAATTATTATGCAATTCAAAACTGACGGGACTTTGTATTACTACACACTGTTCGTTGAGGTTTTGTGTTTTTGTAGTTTTCTTATCTCTGGCCTTTGGCGTTGAGAATTTGGTGGTGGCGTATGAATTTTTTGCCATGAAAATTCATGAAAAATATAGAATTTTATGGGAAAACTAGGTAACTGCTGCTGTCGTTGGAACAAAACAAGTTTATTTTCTTTAAAATATTGCTTATTTTACCGGAAATATACCATAGGTGAGGTGTTTTTTTTTAGCATAAAAGAGATGACTGGCTTTGCCTCAGCCGGTCCTACAGAAAATACGCGGTGGCATCACCGCGCACTTTGGAATGTCCTTACGTGCAGAAGAGGTCATTTCCAGAAAAATGTGGCTACCGTGGGACTTCTACCACCTTTATAAGTACGTTTTACTATGTAACTCAATTATTCTGGGAAAAACCCGTATAATCCCTTTAATAAAATAAAGTATTTAGCTTGCATTGGAATATAGAAAATGATAACGACATAAATTGATTTCAGTGCCTACGAAGAATATTCAAATGCGTCATAACACGGCAAATTGGTAGCATTGTCCGCTCACGCCTGATTTGAGTTAAATGTTAATGGACACCGAGTTAGCCCGAGTGTCCGATCACGCCCGATTTGAGTTAATGGACACCGAGTTAGCCCGCTTACCCAAACATGATAGACCTATGGAGTCACAATGCAGCATATATACTTTGCACACCCTACGTTGTCGGCGATCTTGAAAGCTTCCGTGCAATCATAATGGACAGCTAACGCACTTTCTAAGTAAACACTAAAGCCCAGGGTCCACTATGCGTGATAGTACGCAAAGTACGCACGGTTTTTGCAAGTTTGCGTCTTTTGCGTAGTCTAAAAATGTTCAGCTGATAGAAAATGCATTGACTGAGCTACACTGGAACAGTACGCAAAGTCCGCATGAAATATCACGCAAACTTGCAAAAAACGCAGCACGGAAGTACGCAACTCTGCAAAAGACGCAAGTACGCATGTACGCAAGTACGCAAACAAGTTCAGAGTTTTGAGCTTTTTTCCGGTTTTTGCAAGATTGCGTAGTCTGAGACAGTTGGTGGCGCATCGCCGGCAATCTGTATTGTCAATAACTCTTGATATAATATAGATAGAGACGTGCGAATGGCACCAATTTGTTTGTCTCGTCCAGATGCGTCGCCCCAAATGCAACATGGCATACCTGGGTCACCATATGACATTGACCTAAGGTCAAATTTTGAAGTTTAACTAACCAGGACACCATTAATATTTTTCGAAGCGCATTGACGAGACAAACACGATAGTGTCAAAATGATTGCTCTATGTTCAACCGATACAAAGTTATTCACGATTTTGTGTTAAAGAAAAGTCATCGTAACCTCTGGAGCCTAAACTATTGAGTATTGACCCACGTGAAATCCCTGACTACTTTTAAGCCTGAGTACTCAAGCACTGATGCGTATTCATCAAAAGGATCAGTCTCATTACCATGTCAACACTATACTACGCAAATCCCGGACGGTGTCAACAAACGGTACGCAAAAGACGCAAACTTGCAAAAACCGTGCGTACTTTCCGGAACGATCACGCATAGTGGAGCATGGGCTAAACACCATGGTCTAGTTGCTTGTTTTAAAGTTAAGTGTTCTAAAATTTAGCCTATTTCCCTCCAACCGCCTTGAACAGTGAAGCAATCGAACCAACTTGAACATGTAAGTGCTTCCTAGCTCCGTCTACCCCGACACTCCACACCTTTTTTAATCGAAGTTTGCTCGTCTACTTCCATTATGTCTTTGGGATGAGGAACGACTGAGTCGCCAGATTTGGCACCAGGGCCGCGTTTTCGGTTCCCATTTTTACAATTATGCAATAATGTGGCGCATTACATTTCAAATATGTGATAGTCGCCGTTTTCACGAAGGATTATTGCGCTGAAAAGAATCTGAAAAGTATCTGAAAAGTTCAAACAGTTTTGGTATAAAAGTCTTAAGTATTAAAGTCTTATACAAGTGTTAAAACGGCTCGTTTTAAGACTTTTATGCCAAACCTTTTAAAACTTTCAGAATCTTGTCAGCGCAACAATCCTTCGTGAAAACAGCTACTGCCTTTAAAACGAGTGCTTTCTAGGCCTTACTAGAGTACGGAGGTCCGTAAGTCATGTGGAGGAGGCATTTGCCTGATAAGAGTTGCCGTTAAGCCGTTTAGACGGCTATTCTGGCTATAAATCTACTGCTGTTGCATAATAATAAGGAAGAGAAAACGAAGAAATTCTTAATCCAGCTTTTGCGACATGCAAGCATTTCCAAGCCATGATTATTATAGTGGCCATAAAATACGATAGTGAATGCAATCCCACGTTCTTCTTGACACCATAATAACGTTTTACGTGAAATATATCATTAATGCTTCAAAATACCTATAATATAAATCGATGCAAACTTTAAATTTTGTCTTGCTTTACAACTATCGCATTCGAAGACCGAGAATAAGACATAATCCGGTTTTACCATGTTTTGTTGATAGTGCAATACAAGCCCGAGGTGCCTGAGAAAGTTTATTTCACAGGCTAAGAGAACCCCCCTACCAGACTGATTCTATTTCAATCCCAGTTCCATCAGAACACCGTCGCCAGGACGCATAAACCATCGTTTGAAGAAAACAACAAATGAGATTCATTTATCGGTGTTAGCGGTCCCGGAAAATGACTCGTTTAGTACCTCGTTTAGTACCTCGTTTAGTACCTCGTTTAGTACCTCGTTTAGAAAATGACAAGTGTGTTGACATCAATCGATGCTCGTGCTTCATTAGGACGACCCAGTTTGCACCGTTCACAAATGTCCACGTTGCACCGCAACTTTCGATTGTCAGGTTTGTTAGTTTATTGATAAATCACCAACAGGCACAAAACCCGGTTACAGGCGAAGTCAGGAGATAAAACTAAACGTTTAGAGACCATTAATCCAAGCATGGCCCGTGCACCGTTTTTTACGAGCGAGCGCGAAGCGCTCGCTCGTCTTTATTTTTTATGTATTTATTCAGCAGATCACCCACGGGTTGGCCCATTGACGGGTAAAGTCACATATACCTACAGAGACACATGCAATCACACAATAAATACACTGATCTCACTCGCTGTCTAACAAGTAAAACATCACAATATATGGACTAAGTAGTGCTACGCGTGGAGCGGATAAGCCAACGTCGTCAGTTTCTTCGCATACACCTTGGCTTATATCTTGATTTGGTAGAGTGAATCTCTAAAAATGTCTATCTGTTCATTCTGATGTAGGAATTCGTTCATCTTTCGCGTCATTCTGCAGAACAGACCATTCTTGACAGTCTCCACACGGGCAAAAGGGACAGCGAATAAATCTCGCCGTCGAACTGAGCGGGCTGGGACAGCCAAGCCAGACCAGGATCGCAAGGAGATGAAGTCAATTGTGTGCTTGAAAACACGAGCAACATAGACCAGGTCATGCTGGGTACGTTTGGCAGCCAAAGAGGTGAAGGAGTGTGCTGAAAGTAAGCTGTTGTATGAGAGAGACTCCGAATTTACGCCTGAATGCATTGTCAGCCAAATAAGTAATTTGTGTTGTATCCGCTCGATGCGATCCGTATGGGTCTTAGCTGCTCCACTCCACACCACACTGCAGTATTCGAGTACAGATCGGACGTTGGCGTAGTAAGCCGTGACAATAGCACCGGACTGGTATTTCGCGCTCTTCCTACCAGCCTGAAATGATCGAATCATGAGACCCAGTGCCATGTTGCCTTTTCTTACGATGGAGTCAATATGCGATTCAAATGTCAACTTCTGATCCAAAACTACACCTAAGTCACGCATCGTAGTCACACGTGCTAAAACCTCTCCACCTATTGCGTAATGACTGATAATGGGCATGCGCTTGAGAGTGATGGTAAATGACTTGACTTGGATGCGTTAAGCTTAAGTTTCCAAGTCGACGACCAGTTCACAAGGCGAGCGAGATCAGCATGCAGCAAGTCAGCGTCTGCGGTCGAGCGCACTTCAGCGTCTGCGGTCGAGCGCACTTCAGCGTCTGCGGTCGAGCGCACTTCAGCGTCTGCGGTCGAGCGCACTTTTCGGTGGATATTAACATCATCAGCGTACATAAGACATCCCGACTGAACATGCGATGGTAAGTCATTGATAAATAAAAGAAACAGAAGAGGCGACAACAGACTGCCTTCTGGCGTACCAGACGTCACCGGGATCCAAGAGGACGTTTGGCCATTGAGCACCATACGCTGCTGACGGTCGTATAAAAAAGAAGCGATCAATGCAAGGGCGATCCCAGTGATACTGCACGATCGCTGCTGTTTGTGCAGCAAGAAACGGTGGTCGACACTTTGGAAAGCAGAAGAAAAGTCCGTGTAAATACAGTCGAGCTGGGTGCCATTTGAAATGGCCTGTCATCCATCACGTACAATGGAAGACAAGTTAGTTTGACAAGAGCGATGAGGAATAAAACCATGCTGTTCCTCTGATAGAGCAGTGCGGACATGAGCGTAAAGGGTCTCACAGACGATTCTCTCTAGAACCTTCCCGAATAGAGGCAGGAGTGAAATTGAACGATAGTTAGCCGCTAATTTGGTGGATCCTTCTTTATGAATGGGTACAAATTGGGCTCCTTCCACTTGTTCGGGAAGATTCCTTGCGATAACGACTGTCTGCAGAGCACAGTGAGCGGAATAGCCAGCTCAGGTGCACATTCGCGAACTATGCGAGCGCTGATGCCATGTGGTCCGCACGCTTCGTTAATTTCGATGGCTTCCAGAACACGTAAGACAGCGCCCTATGATATACTGAGCTCCAACAGCGGCGGCAGTTCAAACTCCGGTGCGACTGGTAAAGTACATGGTACTGGTAAAGTACAAAGTACATGGTAGCGTGAACTTAGTCGCAAACGTACGGTTTAACAGGTCTGCACGCTCCGTGTCAGTGGTAGCGGTCATGTTATCATGGACATTGTACAAGCACAGGGGATGTCTTCTTGTTAGCTTTCAGACACTTGACATAAGCACAGAACCGCTTCGGATTATCTTTAAAATCGCTTACTAGTCGCTTCAAATATTCACTGAATTTCTGACACGACATCGATTTGAAAAAGCGGAGTTTCTCACGAAAGTTACTCTCTGAGTCCGGGGTGGGGTTCCTGTTCTTCCTGCGGAACCCTGCCTCCTTGCTGGTCAGGGCCGCCCGCAGCTCGTCGTCGAACCAGGGTGGGTGTCTGCGGCGGAGCGTCACCGTGGGTATCGAGTCCCTGATCGCAGCCTCCAGTAGCCTTTCTCATAAAGAATTTCTACAATGAAGAATTTCTTCAATTACGTGATGTTGTGACCTAGCCACTCTCAAGCGAAGACCCACAAAAGACTGAAGGATATTGGGCTAGGCCGTTCAATAGAGATTCTATGGGAAAACACGGTCTCCTCTGGATCCGGATAATATGCATTTGAAATTTGAAGGCCAGCAACTTTGCAACACATGATTCTCTTCTTTAACTGGTTCATTAATATGGGCACCCAAAACTGGACGTAACAAGTAACGGCAAGCGGGCGAAGCCGCCCCCCGCCCAGGAATCGCACTCGCTCAGCTGTCAGGCATGCAAGAGCCAAAGCTCAAGGAAAGCTGCTATCACTTGCAGTCTCTGCGGCCAGCGATGGCACACTTCCTGTGCCAAACTGACGATCGCCCAGGCCCGGGCTCTCTCAGTGTGGCACTGCCAGCAGTGCCTCGGCCGGCCGGCTGCTACACCGGAGCCACCCACCCAGGCGTCAGAGGCCCCGGCCTGTGGGATCGCCGCAGGTTTGGCCAGGCTCCGAGCCAGCACCAAGGTGATTGGCCGGATTCCCAAGGCAGCGCGGCCTATAGTCGCTGACTCTATGTCAACGTTAATAGACGAAGCCATGAGCAGTCCCATCTCATCATCAGCGTGGTGGAATTTCCTTTCCTTTGCTTTTGTCGCTCTACGAGCACCAGATTCGCCCAAAAGCGGCGAGCGGCGTGTGACGCTGGCCGCACACATACGACGTCAGGTCGCTGGATTGGACTCCGCTGCTCCTCACCCGGCAACGGTACAGCGGAGTGCCCCCGCCCAGCACTCGTCGAACCCTGACTCCCTCGCACGCCGCATTCGCGCCAAGTGTGCAGACGGGGATATCCGCGCCGGCCTCCGCCTTCTAACATCCAGTGACACCTTCGTCGACCCCACCGATGACGTTATCAACGCCTTACGTCAGAAGCACCCACCTGCACCAACCAACCTGAGTCTACCGCCGCCTCCCGTGGCCTCAGACCCTCATCCACTGACTGTCACAGACGAGCAAGTCCATGGTGCCATCTTCACAATGCCACCAGGTTCGTTTGCTGGCCTCGATGGCATCCGACCACTACACCTACGCCAGCTGCTCTCCCGAGAGGCTGCCGAGTCAGGCCGCCGCCTTCTCACCTCGCTGACAGCCCTGACCAACCTGGTGCTGAGTGGCCACGTGCCTGAGTGCGGACGCGACGCTCTGTTCGGAGCGTCTCTCTGCGCTTTGAGGAAAAAAGACGGTGGCTTGCGCCCGATAGCCGTGGGGAGCGTGTATCGCCGTCTGCCCGGACGCGTCGGCGCGAGACACATCGCTACCGTCCTGGGTCCAGAGCTACGCCCCACCCAACTCGGAGTAGGCACTCCACTGGGCTGTGAAGCAGCTGTGCACGCCACTCGTGAATTCATCGAGTCCAAAGCTCCCGACTCCAGCGTTCCGCGCGTCCTTGTCAAAGTTGATGTCAGAAACGCCTTCAACACAGTGCGACGAGACGTTATATTGAGCCAGCTACAAGAACGCTGCCCCGAAATTTATCCAATGACGCACCAAGCCTACAGTCTACCCACACCCCTCTACATCGATGATCAGGTGATCCCCTCCGCCAGCGGGGTACAGCAGGGCGATCCACTCGGGCCTGCCGCCTTCTCCCTGGCGGTCGACTCGTGCGCCAGAGCTCTAAGGTCACCTTTAAACGTCTGGTACCTGGACGACGCTACAATCGCCGGTCCAGTAGATGTCGTGGTATCCGACCTCCGCTCACTCGCCACGGCACTCCCCAAGCTCGGCCTTCAGCTCAATCCTACTAAATGCGAGGTCTCTTTCCTGGAAGCCGCCCACCAGGCAACCCACGATGCTGCGGTAGAGGTCATCCGAAGTGCATTGCCAGAGATAGTCGAAACCCCTCTGAACAAACTCACGCTGCTGGGATCTCCTCTACGTGACGACAGCCTGGCCGCTGCCGTCGACAGTGCAGCTGACATTATCAGACGTCTCTGCAGCCGCCTCCTACAGCTGGACCGCCACACAGCAATCTTCTTTCTAGTCCACTACGTATCGGCGCCTCGCCTCCTTTACCTGTTGAGGTCAGCACCGCTCTACAAAGTGTCGGACACACTTAAGAAGATTGACGAGCTGGTGCGCGAGACTTTAGTGAAGGTTTCCAATGTCGCTGTCAGCGGACTGTCGTGGGAACAAGCAAAGCTGCCGATCAGACTCGGAGGCCTCGGGGTGCGTTCCGTCGATAACCTAGCCCTTCCCTGCTTCATAGCATCCATGAATGCGTCTCTTCCTCTGATAGGCAGCATATCTACCGGACTGCTTCCATCCACCGGCGTGCCGGCCTCCCTGAAAGCAGCAGTGCAGCTATTCGCAGCGATGCCTGGCATCAAGGACCTGCCAGATACTTCTTGTGTCAACAGGCAGCGCGCATGGGACACGCTGACCGCCACAGCGTCTCGAGACCGGCTGCTCGACACAGCCAACCAACTTCATCGCGCGCGGCTGCTAGCCGCCAGCCAGCCCCACACAACCGCCTGGCTACAGGCCGTTCCCGTCCCCAACCTCGGTCTTCACCTGGACGAGGAGTCGGTGCGGGTGGCGGTGGCACTCCGCCTTGGAGCCGCTGCCTGTGCAGAACACTCATGTCGGCTTTGCGGGCGGAAGGTCGATACGCTTGGTCACCACGGTCTTTCCTGTCTGAAGAGCGCCGGCCGCCTTCCACGGCACGCTCACTTAAACGAAGTGGTAAGGCGAGGGTTAGTGAGCGCCGGCATCCCCGCTATCCTCGAACCCGTCGGCCTTGACCGAGGGGATGGCAAGCGCCCAGATGGTGTTACACTCTTCCCCTACAGCGGAGGAAGGTGCCTAATCTGGGACGCCACCTGCACCGACACTTTTGCTGACAGTGCCATCATCCAGGCCGCGCTCGAACCCGGAGCCGCCGCCAGTGCTGCAGAAGCAAAGAAGGTCCGACGCTACGCCAGCCTGAGCTCCCGCTACAAGTTCGTACCGATCGCGGTTGAAACATCGGGAGTACTTGGACCCGCCACCTCCGACTTCATCAAGGACCTGGGCCGGCTGTTAACCGCCCACACTGGTGATCGAAGGGAGACTGAGTGGCTTCTACAGCGTCTGTCCATCGCCGTCGTGCGTGGTAATGCGGCCTCAGTTCTCGCCACCGCCGCCACCTCTCGTGCAGGGACCAGAAAATGCCAGCCAAGGGACGAAGTCAAGGATGTTGCCACTCACCCGACGCCACCAGATCTCGGTCCAGCCAGATCTCGGTCGAACGGGCGGCCCAGGAAGTCAGAACTGACGAGTTCCAACCTCGCGGCCTTGTCAACCTCGGCAACACATGCTACATGAATGCCGTGTTACAGGCCCTCTTCTTCTCGGACCAGCTGCGCAGTGAGGTGCTGGCGGCGCGGCCGTCGCCCTCCCTACCCCACCTAGCCGCTCTGCAGCGCGTTTTTGCCTTCCTTTCTTTCTCCGAGCGACCCACATACAGCCCGGCCGAGTTCCAGCGGACCACTCAACCGCCCTGGTTCAAACGCGGCTGCCAGCAGGACTGCTCTGAGTTCACGAGATACCTGTTGGGTGTCATGCACGAGGAGGAGCGTGTCCCCGCGTCACCAGCTACGCCGTCTTCACCGACCGCCGTCCCGCTGCCGTCCCCCTCTGTCGCCGCCCTCCGCGCCAGGGACGACACGAGTGCGCCGTGTCCGACGGTGGAGAACTCTCCGCGGCCCCGACGCCAGCACCGCCCCTGCGACGACTTTCCAGCTCCCGGTGGGCTGCTGTTGGGGTCTCAATCAGCTGACAGTGGTGCCGGCACTGCGAACGGTGTGGCCGAGGACACACCCGGTGAGCCCGACGAGCCGGCCACCGGCCTGATAAGTCGACTGCTAGCCTGCTGCGGCGAGACCACCTACACGTGCTACGCGTGCGGCTCCGTGTCACACCACGAGGAACGCGTGATTGACCTGCACCTGGCGCTGCCAGATACGCATGTCATGCAAGAGAAGTCCCACGTTCAGCCCGAGACTGTTCTGACTGTGTCGGACTTGCTGCAGCACTACCTGGCTCGGGAGCGGCTCTGTGGCGACAATCAATATCACTGCGCCAGATGCGCCGGCCTGCGCGACGCCGACCGCCAGCTGCGCCTGATCATCCCGCCGTCATTGCTTGTCGTCTCGCTGGGCAGGTTCATGTTCGACCGGCGGACCGGCGCGAGACGGAAGGTGCTGGCGCCAGTGGTACTGTCTGAACAGCTGGCCGTGCCGCTGGCCGACCGCCAGCCTGCCCAGTACCGTCTCTACGCCGTCATCGTACACGCTGGCCACTCGCTCGACGCCGGACATTACTTCTCGTTCTGCCGCGCGTCCGGCAGCGTTGGTGGTGCCGGTTCTGACGGCACAGACGGCACAGACGACGGCTGGTGGCGGCTAGACGACATCTCAGCGGTACCGGTGAAAGCGGCACCTGTGACCGGACGGCCGCAGCATTCTACCGAGACTGCCTACACACTGTTCTACCAGCTGGCGAGTGCGGAGGCAACGGGCGGGCGGCCGCCGACGCTGTCGGCATTGCCCAGCCCGCTGCGGGCGGCTGTGGAGCGGGACAACGCGGCGTACCGTCGGGAGCGGCAGGGCCGGCCAGTCAGCGCGCTGCCGCTGCTGCAGGACGGTCCGCCCCTGCCAGGCGCCGGCTACGACGGCGACAGTGCACACGCTGGACCGGAAGTACCGTCTACTGTCACCTGTCACGTCGGCGGATCGCCACCGGTAGCCACCCAGGACTCGCCAAAGAAGCCGGAGACTGCCAAGCCGAGCCCCTCCCTTCTGGCGAACCTCAGCGGAAGCCGGTTCTGAACCGACGCTGCCGTGCCCTTCCCTTGGCCACAGTAGTCTCCCTCCGTATATGGGCATATGTTCCTCCTTGTGTGTTATTGGATCTGGGCGTGGTGAAGTGTTCTCATTTGCACCTTGAAATCCTGAGTGTACTACTGTATTAAAATATATCCATTGGTAGCAAGAAATTTCTACAATCTTACTACTATAGTAGAATTGTAGTTTCAAGTTTACTACTTACTACTGTCGCGTGTTTCATAAAGCGTAGTACTTTGTATTGTTGTAGGTTAGTAAAAATGGCATGATAGTAATCTGCTGCGTGAAAGACAAAACAAGGACTTTATAAATTGCTGTGATATATTGGTAAAAATGAAACGAAATACGAAAAAGCATTATAATATTTTTAAAAGGAAATATATCATTGTATGAAAACGAAAACAACAAACCTAAAGAACAAACGAAACAATTTAAAATAGCCATACTTAAAAGGTAGTAGTCAAGAACATTACAAAAGGATATGACCTTGGATTGCTGCACAAATTAAATAAACAGTGTGATGCACCGCGAATTGAGTTTGCTTTGGTTTCTTGTCGCTTTTTACTTCATTCACTTTCCGTTATATTAAATTGCTAAGTACTACTATCTACTATGAAACCTAATACGCTGAAGCGGACAAAGAAGACAGCGCTGTTTAAAGAAATCCGAGAGAGGAAGGAGGTGAGCATATTCTAAGATTCATCTTACACATGATTGTTAATTATTTTCCTAATAGGTATTCGTCCGTAGTTTGGTTGTGAAATGTGATAATTTATTTGACATGTAAGTAAAACTATTGATTTGGAATAATTGTCTATTGAAGATAAGGAAAATTGTGAAAGACTTTAACCTATAGATACCTATAGATAATGCATATCAAAGTACTCTGATTTTACTATTTTTCTTCAGATACTGAGGCAGTTTCCTTAATCGGCGCCCCCCCCCCCCCTGGCACATGGTCAGGATTTGTATCAGGGGGGGGGGGCACGTCGTTGGTAGAAACAATTTTCGCTCCTCAGACATATGTTGTTGACTGAGGGGAGGGGGTCGGGTCGTCAGAGAATCTAATTTTATCTAGTGTAAATTTATGTTTTATTCGTCTGTTTCTTCTCCTCTCTCTTCTCTCATCTTCCATACCGTTCACGAGTGGTAGGTATAGGGTGAGATAAAGACTGGCTGGTCCATAAGTTTTTACTACGGAAAGGAGCATGTGTTTATTTGGTAGTAGAGTTGTATTTTTTTTTTTACAATTCTACTACCGTCGGAAAATCAGCTGACCATTATGAAACAGAACGCGTAAATTTGCTTACTAACTAGTAGTAACATTGTAGAGTTGTAAAGTTGTAAAGTCTCGAGTGTAGTAAGTAGTAGTTTTTGCTTTATGAAACACAATTTTACAACTTTACTACACAATCTTACAACTATACTACACAATTGTACTACCAAACCTTTATGAGAAAGGCCACAGGAGGGAGTAGAAGAGGTACACGTTCCTTTCCGTGGTATATGGGAAAAATCTGATTATGAGCGGCCCGGCCCGACCCGGCCCGACCCGGCCCGACCCGACCCGACCCGGCCCGTGGCGACACTTTTGACAAGCTAATATCTCTGCAACCGCACGTCAGATTGACAAGCGGGCTTCTTTGCTGAGCAGCCCCATCCAACCTACCCTGTTTGAGACCAGTGCCGACTCCGTGGGTGACTACCACTGCGCGTGCCGCGTGCCGCGTGCCGCGTGCCGCGTGAGGGGTGTTGGAAGGCGTTTCCTCGCAATAACTCCGAAACGGCTGAGCCGATTGTATTCAATTTGATGTGTGGTTAGGGACCCCTCAGCCGCCACTGTCCCACAAGTTATTGGCGGGGGCCTCTGCACGTGCGCACGTGCGCACGTGCGCACCCCTATTCTATATCGCAGGAATGGCTGAGCCGATTGTATTCAAATTTGGTGCGTGGTTAGGGATCTCTCAGCCGCCACTTTCCCAAAAGTCAGGGGTGGGGTGCCTCTGCATGTGCGCACCCTTTTTGTATCTAAGAAACTACTTGCCCAATGGAGTTGAAATTGACCATACATTTTCTTCGCGCTCACTCGTTCATCGCCAACTTCGGCGTCTTACTGGTTTTATAAACAGAAGCAAAAAACAATGATATAATTGAGTATCGCGATGGCCACGCGGGTTGGCTTGTAGGCACTGGCAGTGCCAACAGCTGGCACTGGCAGTGCCAACAGCTGGCACTTGTTGGCACTGTTCCCAACCTCCGAACAAACACCCGATTGCAGGGCCTATTTTAACATGTTAACTGGGGGGGATGTCCCCCCCCCCAGTCAAGAAATGTTGCCCACCCTGATTTCAGTATTTCCATGTCATTTTGTGTTTTACTTGATAGGTATTCAATTAAAATAAAATATGCTTACCTGGTGATAAATGTATACAAATCCAACGCAAATGTCATGATATTCCTAAGTTGTAGCATTTCCCAGCCCGAATAAGTATCTTAAATTTGTTTTCGGAATATCTTTAATTTCAATATCCTTTGAACAATTGCTCATTAGAGGCAGAGTGGGAGAGATCAGGGTTGTTGGCTCAGGAACGTCGCCACACAATTTGGAGTGGGTGGGGCAACTGCTGAGCCGAGTGTGTACAAATTTGGTGTGTAGTTAGGGATCTCTCAGCCGCCGCTTTCCCACAAGTCAGGGGTGGGGTGCTTCTGCACGTACGCACGTGTGCACCACGTATTTTTATCTCAGAAACTACTTCCCTGATCGAGTTGAAATTCACCATACATTTCCTTCGCGTTCGCTCGTTCATCGCCAACCACGGCGCCTTACTGGTTCGGTGAAAAGTAATGGAAGAAAAATTACGAATGACCTCAGGGTGAATAGACTTTTCCTCGTGCAGGTCACAGGATAAAAATACCACATGGATTGGTGGATTGGTGGAATTGGTGGTGGATTGGTGGATCCAGAAGGGGTGCTTTTTGGGGGGGCAAATTCCAAAAAGTCTCACACAATTCTGAAAACGCATCGGATTTGGCTTGTTTATGAATTGATAGCTGACTCAAAGCTAACGCTAACTTACCTTAGTAAAAGTTGCTTATATTTTCTTCTATATCAGGAAATGTGTCAATCTTGCGCCGATTTCAGGTGGTTTTGGGGGGGGGCAATTGCCCATTTTGCCCAACCGTAGATCCGCCACTGGATCTTTGTATTTTGCAAAAGATGCGGAACTCTGGTGAAAATTGGGAAAATTTAGCCATTTCCTGTAGATTTATATGCATTTTCATGTTTCCCCAATGACTTATAATTGGGAGGTCACAAAATAGACTACACCTTAGGTCACCAATGTAAACATCATCCGAAATAGCAGAATTGTAGCCTGTAGGTGTTTATGACCTGATTCAATCCTGTGAGTATCTAACTGATCAGACAAACACTGCAGCACGGCCTTACATTTTGTGGAGGTGGGATCACTAGACTGACTTAGTGACGTGACCTGAGGAGACCCGAAGAAAACAAATTACCAGGATTTGGACAATTGACAGGCAAGCAGTTGTACCAAAAATGGCGGCGCGAAATGGCGTCGTTTTCCGCTATTTCCAAAAAATACTAAGAGGGAGGGTATCCGCCCCCACTGGTGGATTCAGGGGGCGGACATCAGGGGCAAATCCCCCCCTCCCACATAAATATTGGGGGGGGGGCATGTAATACAAGTATGCCTTCCCCCCTGCACGTTCCCTGCACTGAACGTGAAACACAATGATCTTAGAAGAAAACTTCATGAAAACGGATTTTTTCTTCTTCTCTCAAGTGATTTAATTTGAAGTTTTTTTTTGTATCCCTTGCTTTGAATGATAGACAAAACAGCGCACCTGATGCAATTCATGCAGCCCCGGTGACACGCGCCCCACTGGGGGGGGGGGGGGGGCAGAATCTGACCCCCTCTAGTATTTTCTCAATAACTCGAAAACTGTGATATATATCAACGTGAAACTTTCAGTACCTTATGTTGCATCAATTCTAGGTTTTCTCATTAAATTTCAATTAAATTAATGTAGTATTTTGGGAGATAATAACGTTTTAATGACGTCATATCGTGCCATTTTTGGTGGAAAAACAATAAATGTTTGAAAAATCGTTAAAAAATCGAGTTTCAAAGTAAATTGCAAATAAAAACTTCAAAAGAAAGGAAATGACATTCTCTTCTAAATGTTATCTCGGATTTTTTTTTTTACCCCAATATTTTTTTTTTCATCTCGGAAAATATCAACATATTTTTTTTTGTGGTGTGAATTCGAAAAGTGAATTTCTTAAGCTCGAATACCAAAACCAGTAAGACGCCGAAGTTGGCGATGAACGAGCGAGCGCGAAGAAAATGTATGGTGAATTTCAACTCCATCGGGCAAGTAGTTTCTGAGATACAAAAAGGGTGCGCACGTGCAGAAGCACCCCACCCCTGACTTGTGGGAAAGTGACGGCTGAGAGGTCCCTAACCACGCACAAAATTTAAACACAATCGGTTCAGCCGTTCCTGATATATATAATAGGGGTGTGCACGTGCGCACGTGCAGGGGCACCCCACCCCTGACTTGTGGGAAACTGGCGGCTGAGAGGTCCCTAACCACGCACAAAATTTTAACACAATCGGTTCAGCCGTTCCTGATATATATAATAGGGGTGTGCACGTGCGTACGTGCAGGGGCACCCCACCCCTGACTTGTGGGAAACTGGCGGCTGAGAGGTCCCTAACCACACACCAAATTTGAACACATTCGGCTCAGCCGTTCCTGATATATAGAATAGGGGTGTGCACGAGCGCACGTGCAGAGGCACACCGCCAATAACTTGTGGGAAAGCGGCGGCTGAGGGGTCCCTAACCACACATCAAATTGAATACAATCGGCTCAGCCGTTGCGGAGTTACTGCGAGGAAACGCCTTCTAACACCCCTCACGCGGCACGCGCCACGCGCAGTGGTAGTCAATCACATGAGTCGGCACTGGTCTCAAACAGGGTAGGTTGGATGGGGCTGCTCAGCAAAGAAGTCAGCTTGTCAATCGAACGTGCGGTTGCAAAGATATTAGCTTCTCAAAAGCGTCGCCACGGGCCGGGTCGGGCCGCTCATATTCAGATTTGTTTTCTCATATACCACGGAAAGACGAGCGAGCGCTTTCGTAATAAAGTAACCGCCCCCCCCCCCCCCTCCCAGTGGTTTTCCCTCAAAACAGGCCCTGCCCGATTGTGATCAAAGGCCATCTCGCTCAAATCCGTCCTCTTCCTCGAACCCAACTACCCACACTAGGCCACGCTGGAGTCGTGACACGTTTGATGCGCTCAAACTTTCAAACATCTGTGTTCGATGTCAGCGAGAGAAAACTGCTGTCCCCAGCGGCCGCTGCTGCGTCGGCAACGGGCGTCAGTAAGGGTGATGAGTAGCCGGTAGCCTGTGCTTATACCGCCTCTATGGCAACACGGCTCTTTATTGGCGACAGTTGATATTGCTGTTAGAAGTTAAGTTAAGACAGTTGATATTGCTGTTAGATGAATGGCGAGAGTTGAGGAGACTGCGGCGAGACTTTGTGGTTTTCAGGTGATGGCAAGATGCAGTGACGTTACGGGGGGTCACTAGGGTCAGGCTGATCAAGTCGTGACCCTCACCAGCCTTCATTTGACCGGTCACAGTTCCTCCCACAGACCCAAAGAGAAATGTCTGGAGATGAAACACACAAACACACAAGCATAACCAATTAGTCAGTAGCCCACAAACATTAGACCCACAAACACAACCACCACCTGCAATATCGCAGAGCAATCGCCGATACCAGAAACTGCATTCAACCCTGAAACTATTCACCCGACCGTGGCATCCGATGTCCACTTAGTATTCCCCACAACAGCACGAATACCGGCTGTAATCGCCTGTAGCCGGCTATAATCGCCTGTAGCCGGCTATAATCGCCTGTAGCCGACGGCAGCGACACGAATTCTGTGACGAAATCTCGGGTCCGACACACCGCCACTACATGTACAGTCGGTCTCATAGTGATCTTCCCTTGCCACCACGTAGCGCTACGGTCGCGATAGGCACAACAAAGATGGTTTCCCCACCGTAGGTTGGTGCCCATTGAGGCTGTCTGGCAGGTGCGTGACCTGGGGAGGGGAGGGAGGGAGGGAGCGCGGGCGTTGTCGGAATGGAATGTGCCGCGACCCGGGTGGTGGTCAGGGCCGTCTGTCTCGAGGGTCAAGAGGTCACCTGTCCTGAGCTGGCAGAGATCCAATATTGGAGACTAAATAACAGTGCTCATCACATCAGCCTAAATAGCTCAGTCGTTATAGCTGTCTACTCCTGGCGTATTCGTAGATTGGTCGTAGGTTCGAACCGCGCTGGCGCCAAGAGCTTTTACGTGTATTTATTTCTTAATCATTTCACGTGTCATGTGCAATGCAGAACCCCGAAATTACGAATGCAAACGTCCACCTGATGATTCTACACGAAAAAGCAGACAAATGCAGCGGGTCTCGCACTGATATATTCGCATCACGCCGCTCCGTCCTTCACGCTCCACAAACACACCCGGTCGGGTTTATATCCATTAAGTTAGCGACGATATCTACGACGACGGTATTTACAACCTTAGGTCTATGAAGCATCGCCAAGTGTATAGCTGATAGAGCATCTGACTGGCTACGCGTTTAAATTTGACATTGATCTTGAGATCAGGTAACAATATCGACACTTTATTTTTTGGCGCAATGCAACTTTCTCAATCGTCGCAAGCGACACGACGGATAGCCATTTCCGAGACGACATCTGTGACGACGGTATCGGTCAACTTGAGATACAAATATTCATCTTTAAGTATAGCCCGTGCAGTGCCATATATCATATATCATATATCATATATCAGTGTCAATTGCACACTTAGCGATGCTTCACATACCTATGGTTTTCTTAAAACTGGTCATCACAGACATCGTCGCTAACTTGACATTCTAGGTCTGCGTATATTTCCAACCACGGTCCGCCACACAGCCTCGCCACACATGCGCATAATTATTACCCGATCGGCCCGTGTGGGTCAGACGAGGACGGAGCGGTGCAGATTCCGCCAAGTATCGGCCGGCACCGGGCTGTCAAACCGGTCCAGCCCGGCCTCGGTGCGGGATTCAGCCAGCTATCGTTTTGCCTACCATGGGAGACCCAGAGCTAGTGAAGATCATTATGAGACCGACTGTACATACGTACAGTATCTCCGGGCGACAGATAAGCTGCCGTACAGTATCTCCGGGCGACAGATAGCTGCTGTACAGTATCTCCGGGCGACAGATAGCTGCTGTACAGTATCTCCGGGCGACAGATAGCTGCTGTACAGTATCTCCGGGCGACATATAAGCTGCTGTACAGTATCTCCGAGCGACAGATAGCTGCTGTACAGTATCTCCGGGCGACAGATAGCTGCTGTACAGTATCTCCGGGCGACAGATAGCTGCCGTACAGTATCTCCGGGCGACATATAGCTGCTGTACAGTATATCCGGGCGACATATAACTGCTGTACAGTATATCCGGGCGACATATACCTGCTGTACAGTATCTCCGGGCGACAGATAAGCTGCTGTACAGTATATCCGGGCGACATATAGCTGCCGTACAGTATCTCCGGGCGACATATAAGCTGCTGTACAGTATCTCCGGGCGACAGATAACTACTGTACAGTATCTCCGGGCGACATATAAGCTGCTGTACAGTATCTCCGAGCGACAGATAGCTGCTGTACAGTATCTCCGGGCGACAGATAGCTGCTGTACAGTATCTCCGGGCGACATATAAGCTGCTGTACAGTATCTCCGAGCGACAGATAACTGCTGTACAGTATCTCCGGGCGACAGATAACTGCTGTACAGTATCTCCGGGCGACATATAAGCTGCTGTACAGTATCTCCGGGCGACAGATAAGCTGCTGTACAGTATCTCCGGGCGACATATAAGCTGCTGTACAGTATCTCCGGGCGACATATAAGCTGCTGTACAGTATCTCCGGGCGACATATAAGCTGCTGTACAGTATCTCCGGGCGACATATAAGCTGCTGTACAGTATCTCCGAGCGACAGATAGCTGCTGTACAGTATCTCCGGGCGACAGATAGCTGCCGTACAGTATCTCCGGGCGACATATACCTGCTGTACAGTATCTCCGGGCGACAGATAAGCTGCTGTACAGTATATCCGGGCGACATATAGCTGCCGTACAGTATCTCCAGGCGACAGATAGCTGCTGTACAGTATCTCCGAGCGACATATAAGCTGCCGTGCAGTATCTCCGGGCGACATATAAGCTGCTGTACAGTATCTCCGAGCGACAGATAGCTGCCGTACAGTATCTCCGGGCGACAGATAAGCTGCTGTACAGTATATCCGGGCGACATATAGCTGCCGTACAGTATCTCCGGGCGACAGATAGCTGCCGTACAGTATCTCCGGGCGACATATAGCTGCTGTACAGTATCTCCGGGCGACATATAAGCTGCAAGCCGGTTCGCTATGCAGAATAGGAGATCCGCACGGCAAGGAAATTCGACATATGGTCTTACTCACCATTTTAATTGGCTTCCGATTTTTTTTTAAATTGGCTTTCTTCAATTATTACCGAGCGGGCGCGAAGCGCCCGTGAGGTTTTTTTACTAGACAAATTTAAATTTGACCCGGCCCGACCCGGCCATGCAGACGCTTTTCGGAAACTAATAACTTTGCAACCACTGCTCCGATTGAGATTGGGTTTTCAGCATTGGATAGGTCCACCAAATCAATTTTGTTTTTGGTATGGTGCGTTCTGATAAGAGGTGGTACCACAGCACGTGGTAGTTGGCACACGCGAACGTCGAAATGAACAAAACAAAACTTGCAAAAATGATTCTTGATCAAAAATGTCTGTATTATTATAAGCATTAATTTATACGCTGACGCATGCAGCGCTCAGAATGTACTCCCTTTTGGCGGATTTGAGAAAGGAGACCATGAACAATGTAATACCAGTAAGGCGCCATAGTCGGCGATGAACGAGCGAGCGCGAAGGAAATGTATGGTGAATTTGAACTCGATAGGGCAGGTAGTTTCTGCGATACAAAAAAAGTGCGCACGTGCGCACGTGCAGAGGCACCCCACCCCTGACTTGTGGGAAATTGGCGGCTGGAGGTCCCTAACCATACACCAAATGTGTACACAATCGGCTCAGCCGTTCCTGAGATATATAACAGGGGTGTGCACGTGAGCACGTGCAGAGGCTACCACCCATGACTTGTGGGAAGGCGGCGGAGGAGGGTCCCTAACCACACACCCAATTTGAACACAATCGGCTCAGCCGTTCCTGAGATATATAATTGGGGTGTGCACGTGAGCACGTGCAGAGGCATACCATCCATGACTTGTGGGAAGGCGGCGGCGGAGGGTCCCTAACAATACACCATCTTTGAACACAATCGGCTCAGCCGTTCCTGAGATATAGAATAGGGGTGTGCACGTGCGCATGTGCAGAGGCACCCCACCCATAACTTGTGGGAAGGCGGCGGCGGAGAGGTCCCTAACCACACACCAAATTTGAACACAATCGGCTCAGCCGTTCCTGAGATATAGAATAGGGGTGTGCACGTGCGCACGTGCAGAGGCACCCCACCCCTGACTTGTGAGAAATTGGCGGCTGGAGGTCCCTAACCATACACCAAATTTGAACGCAATCGGCTCAGCCGTTCCTGAGATATAGAATAGGGGTGTGCACGTGAGTACGTGCAGAGGCACCCCACCCATGACTTGTGGGAAGGCGGCGGCGGAGGGTCCCTAACAACACACCAAATTTGAACACAATCGGCTCAGCCGTTCCTGAGATATAGAATAGGGGTGTGCACGTGCGCACGTGCAGAGGTACCCCACCCCTGACTTGTGGGAAAGTGACGGCTGAGAGGTCCCTAACCACACACCAAATTTGAACACAATCGGCCCAGCCGTTGCGGAATTTGTGCGAGAAAACACTTTTCAACACCCCTCACGCAGCACGCGCCACGTGCAGTGGTAGTGACCGACATGAGTCGGCACCGGTCTCAAACCGGTTTGGTTGGACCCGCTCAGCAAGGAAACTCGCTTGTCAATCGGACGTGCGGTTGCAGAGATATTAGCTTATCAAAAGCGTCGCCACGGGCCGGGTCGGGCCGCTCATATTCAGATTTTTCCCATATACCACGGAAGGACGAGCGAGCTCGTAACAACTGAATTTGTATGTTGCATGCATTGACGCCTGGCAATTTTTATGGAGGGCTAAAATGACTGTGTTATTACCACGTGTGGTCCCTTACCGTTTCATATTTCAAACCTGTTTGAGCTTTACCAGAGCGCGCTCGCTCGGTCATCGCCCAAAAAGGCGTTTTACTGGTCATTATTGGTGCAGGAATCCATGACGCAGGAGAAAATCATGAAACAATGTCGGTATAAAAAGCTGATCGTTGAAATTAGGATGACGTCAATAATGAGTTGACCAGTGAAGAATGCTAGTAACATTTATAATCGTTTCACCGGAATTCACTTTCGCGTTTTTCTTTAACATGAAAGAGAACACAGTACAAGATAATGTAAATTTAAAAACGACTGAGTTTAGCCAAATTTGACTATTAGGTAGCGTTACCCCATTAGACAATGCCAATTTATGTTAATAAATATTATCGCGTTCCTCTACAATCATCTCCAAGAGAACATATTAGACGACTCGCATACAGGCAAAGAGCGACACGCGATAACTCTTTGAGGACATACCTGTAAAGGGAAGTATTGAACTTTTGATTTATTTATTTGTCTGCATTAGCGTATGCCACAGTATGGTATACAATTGATCGCGTCTCAATTTAAAAGTGAAATAACAACTTTTGCCCATGTCGAAAATTAAATTTTGGGAAATTTAAATATATGCACTTATATATGGCAACGAACGGTATGATCCTCCTCTATATCTGGCGTGACGTATCTGACATTTTGTATTTCTTTTGAAGGCATCGCGGACACTAAATAGGTCGCCGTTGGGTGCATAAGTGAACCTCCGATTTCATTGCCACTTTTTCGATTGCTTGTTGATTGTTTTGGAAAAAGTGGTTATTTTATTGATAAGCTATAACAGGAGACCTGGATTTGACACGAAATTCAGGCCACTGCGGTAAGGGGCCGAAATTTGAAACGGAGCTGTTAAGCTGATACACTTGTATGTCTCGGCTCGTGAAAATGTGAGCCCAGCACCGTCGTGCACTGATGTGCTTAAAATAAGAGGCCGAATATTTCGTGTTAAATCCAGGACTCCTGTTATCTGTGGCTAAAGTGTAACAGCCGGGATTGGGATTAGCCCTAGTTGGGATGGGATTAGCCCTAGCTCTGCGTGCTCTGTATTAGTTAGTTAGCTGTAAGACGGTTTTCTTATTTCGTTTTAGCCGCTGTCTGTGCCTTCCGCATTGCGCCATATCGTTTCGTTGGCGCCACAATGTCGGGCTCCCGCAGCCCAGGCTATCCATCACACGCACGGCATGTGACACGTGTATATGTTGGGTATTTTCTTAACGACGACCGAGCAGCTCTGCCTCGAGTCGAGCTGTCAGAGACTAGTGAGAGACTTGGAGCAAAAACCATAAAACTGTCAGTGATAGGGCGTATTGGGGAGCAGAGATATCCCACGCATCTAGTTGGCCTCGCTCGCTGTCACTGACCTCGCTCGCTGTCGGCGTCAGAGGGGCGGTGCCCAGCCACTGTTGCTAAGGACGACGACTAGTTAGAACCGGCTAGCGCCGGTATCTAATGACGTCAGAAGCGACCTTTGGCCTGAGTATAAAACGGCTCTCTGGCCGGCAGTGAGGGAGGTAAGCCAGTTCGAAGCTGGACCGAGTCGCGCTAACATCTCGTCTCTCGGTTGCCTCCGCCACTTGGACACTCTACTTTTGGCGATACAGTAACCATTGTTTACGTGGCACTCTGCCTGTGACCTGACTCTCTGTTGGCTAAGTGAACCGGAGTTGGCCTCTGTGTGTCTACTGCTGCGTGTCTACTGCTTCAAATATCACCTCTGCCGTCTACCTCTGATCTTTGCCGAAGCTGGTGGGGTGCAGCCATTGCATCCACCAACAGCCACTGACGAGAGGGGGCCGTTACAAAAGCATTGTATTATATACAGCCAGAGACAACTGAACAAAACTCCTAATGTTGAAAATAAATTAACCATTATAACAATTGTTAAAAAATCGAGAGTCGCAACTAGGGCCCAAATTCAGGCCCGGCGGGCCTGAATCTGTGTCTGAACTCAGGTTTCCGGTCTCATGCCGGGCTCAGTACAAGTTGGGGGGTTAAAATACTGTTTAATGTATAATGAAGTAGACATGCAGATTGCTGGCTGCCGGGCCTGGCAGGTGTTGCCCCATGTGGCCGGGCTTGATGCCGGTGCCAACTCATTTATGACCGGTGCGGTGACGGTGACGGCTCCTGTTTTGGGAGAAATGTTTGCATCTCTAGTCGCAACCACAACTAGCTCGTCGTTGGGTGCATAAGCTAATGCTAATTTGCTTACCTTTGTATTCAATGTTTGTTGATTGTAAGGATAGTAATTAGTAGGGCACATAATCACAATAGACAGAGTGCAAGACATATTTTCCATACCATTTCGTCAAAAACCAATACCGGATTTTGGTGGGAACCGAAATTCGTTACCAAGTACTTGAGAGTACCGGTCGTTAGAAGCGTGGAACGCTTATCAACTTAAACTTGAAATATCTCGGTAGGATTTTTTATATGCAAAATGGGAAAAATTTACAATATATTTTGGAGGGCGTCTGTCGATTTCAAGTAATAACTCCATTTTGTGTGGGAAAAGGTCAATATTTCCCTTTAAAGGGACTATCCCACCTTAAAGGGAGTATACGGGTTTTTCCCATCATAATTGAGTTACATAGTAAAACGTACTTATAAAGGTGGTAGAAGTCCCACGGTAGCCACATTTTTCTGGAAATGACCTCTTCTGCACGTAAGGACATTCCAAAGTGCGCGGTGATGCCACCGCGTATTTTCTGCAGGACCGGCTGAGGCAGAGCCAGTCATCTCTTTTATGCTAATTAAAACACCTCACTTATGGCATATTTCCGGTAAAATAAGCAATATTTTAAAGAAAATAAACTTGTTTTGTTCCAACGACAGCAGCAGTTACCTAGTTTTCCCATAAAATTATATATTTTTCATGAATTTTCATGCCAAAAATTAATACGCCACCACCAAATTCTCAACGCTAACGGCCAGAGACTAGAAAACCACAAAAACACAAAACCTCAACGAACAGTGTGTAGTAATACAAAGTCCCGTCAGTTTTGAATTGGATAATAATTTTGTGATCCAGTGTAGGATTTGCAGATAATTCAAAACTCTAAAATTAATCTTAAGTTAAAAGTGGTGGACAGTAGAGCCGATCAGGTACAAGATCAAGTATCTGATACTAGTCTCGAAAAACGCCCAAGTTTTAACGCTGATAATTTCTGAAATAATGGACTAAATGAGCATTAAGGTCTCTGTTATATGTCTTAAACGTGTTTAAAGCTCATACAACTGCAAAAGAGTGCATTTACTTTCAGGACGGAAACCCGTATCATCCCTTTAAAGGGAAGTGTCGACCTTAACATGGGGTTTTGAACTGAGATAGCAGAATTGTAGCTTGGATATAGAAATCATATGATCCAATGTTCGTTTTTCTCAAAACTCTACCTCAACGGGTCTAGAGCAGGTTTTCGAACGAACCGCCAAGGTTTAACCAGATGGGAGGTTTATACCAGATTGACTGCTGACGTCACAGCATTATAGCCCAAAGAGCTTCTTGGCTGTATTTCGCCCAACTTGGTGGCCTTGGCGATTGCCGTCCGCCCCGCAGTTTTTGCCCCGCATGAGAATAGTGGTGCTCAGACTAGCATTCGCACGGTGTGTGCAGTAAGTTTGACCAACCAGCGATGAGCTGGCTCTAGCGAGCTCAACGGTGATTGGTCAAGCTTATTGTACACAGCACACGACGTCTTATTGAATACCGTTATACTTTATGCCAGGGGGTGTCATCCCGGGATCCCCCATGTATCGACTGCCGAGCGGCCCAACATTAGCGATGACGTCACTGGTGCTCTGGTCCAGTCGTGGCCAGCCCCGTCGCCGCAGCTGCGTTTTCGAGCGTTTTGCGGTCTTTTGACGGGTGTTGACGAGTGTTGACGAGCGGTAATTTGAAGTAATCGCCGTTAGCTAAGTATGTTAGGTAGTTACGTTGCAAGTCTATGCTTTTGAAATATTTTGTTTTTTAAAGTTGTTTTTTAAGCATATCTTGAACATATCTTGAAGGGACTGTCCCACCTTTGTGAAAGTTGTCGAATCACACTTAATTGTATGTCTACATGTCAGGCGAGGTCAGCTGAACATGTTCGTGAACTTTTTGTTTCTGAAAAAAAAATGCTTATCTTGGAAGATATTCAACTTTTAGTGTTACGCGAAAAGTTGGGTTGGTGACGTCATATTTTTTTTTAATAGTTAGGGAAGTCATTTAACAATTAATTAACTAACAATTAATTAAATAACAATTCATTAACAATAAATTAATAATTTTAATAACATGGGAGTTTAATAACCAGAGCACCAGTGACGGCATCACTAATGCTGAGCCGCTCGGCAGCCTATACATGGGAATCTCGGGAAGACACCCCCTGCAACTCACCGAACAAATGCAGCGTAGCGGAAGGCGTTTTCCGGGAATGACGGGCAGCCGTGACGTCACGTAGCGTTAGAATTGGCCTCGGGATTGATCTGCTTCCTTCATGTTTAAAACTTTCAAAAAGTGTCTATGATTCCTACTTTGTAAGTTAATTTGTTCTTCAGGAAAGACTTGAGGAAAATAACCGTTTTTCCTTTCGTTGACACAGACAAAAAATAGAATCCATGTGACGTCACCGAAGAAAGTGCTACCAGATGGCGTACCTGTTATGTGTATCTTACGGTGTGCATTATAAAACTGGCGTTGCACATAAAGCGGCACTGCTTACCTAATTCGATTCACCATAAAATCGGGAGGTGTGACGCGTTTGTGACGTAAATCTGAAAATGACGTCATGTTGTATAATATTTTATTTCATGAATACACAGTCCCCGGGTTTTTATGACAAATCAATAGCAGAATAATTATCTGCGTACTCTGTTTAGTAATTTGATAGCATTCGCTCGAATCTATCAAGGTCGACACTTCCCTTTAACATTATATTTTAGTTGAGATAGCCATTTTGATGGCTTAGCATTGAAATTAAGTATGGTAGCAGTTAAAACAATCACAATGATCTAATCAAAACCGTAGGTTTTGACAAAGTCAAATACCGCAGGTTTATACTGGGGCAGCCTATTCGTGTAGTGACTTTGTCTGTCTGTCCTGTCTGTCCTGTCTGTCCTGTCTGTCCTGTCTGTCCTGTCTGTCCTGTCTGTCCTGTCTGTCCTGTCTGTCCTGTCTGTCCTGTCTGTCCTGGCCGTCCTGGCCGTCCTGGCCGTCCTGGCCGTCCTGTCCTGTCTGTCCTGTCTGTCCTGTCTGTCCTGTCTGTCCTGTCTGTCCTGTCTGTCCTGTCTGTCCTGTCTGTCCTGTCTGTCCTGTCTGTCCTGTCTGTCCTGTCTGTCCTGTCTGTCCTGTCTGTCCTGTCTGTCCTGTCTGTCCTGTCTGTTCCTGTCTGTCCTGTCTGTCCTGTCTGTCCTGTCTGTCCTGTCTGTCCTGTCTGTCCTGTCTGTCCTGTC
Organism: Chirona hameri; assembly: GCA_036785665.1. Classification (NCBI taxonomy): domain Eukaryota; kingdom Metazoa; phylum Arthropoda; class Thecostraca; order Balanomorpha; family Balanidae; genus Chirona; species Chirona hameri. The sequence goes on along the minus strand of JAXIVJ010008823.1, from coordinate 6,804 downwards.
TGTCCTGTCTATCCTGTCTGTCCTGTCTGTCCTGTCTGTCCTGTCTGTCCTGTCTGTCCTGTCTGTCCTGTCTGTCCTGTCTGTCCTGTCTGTCCTGTCTGTCCTGTCTGTCCTGTCTGTCCTGTCTGTCCTGTCTGTCCTGTCTGTCCTGTCTGTCCTGTCTGTCCTGTCTGTCCTGTCTGTCCTGTCTGTCCTGTCTGTCCTGTCTGTCCTGTCTGTCCTGTCTGTCCTGTCTGTCCTGTCTGTCCTGTCTGTCCTGTCTGTCCTGTCTGTCCTGTCTGTCCTGTCTGTCCTGTCTGTCCTGTCTGTCCTGTCTGTCCTGTCTGTCCTGTCTGTCCTGTCTGTCCTGTCTGTCCTGTCTGTCCTGTCTGTCCTGTCTGTCCTGTCTGTCCTGTCTGTCCTGTCTGTCCTGTCTGTCCTGTGTCTGTCCTGTCTGGCTGTCTGGCTGTCTGGCTGTCTGGCTGTCTGGCTGTCTGGCTGTCTGGCTGTCTGGCTGTCTGGCTGTCTGGCTGTCTGGCTGTCTGGCTGTCTGGCTGTCTGTCTGGCTTGCTGTCTGTCTGTCTGTCTGTCTGTCTGTCTGTCTGTCTGTCTGTCTGTCTGTCTGTCTGTCTGTCTGTCTGTCTGTCTGTCTGTCTGTCTGTCTGTCTGTATGTCTGTCTGTCTGTTTGTCTGTCTGTCTGTCTGTCTGTCTGTCTGTCTGTCTGTCTGTCTGTCTGTCTGTCTGTCTGTCTGTCTGTCTGTCTGTCTGTCTGTCTGTGTCTGTCTGTCTGTCTGTCTGTCTGTCTGTCTGTCTGTCTGTCTGTCTGTCTGTCTGTCTGTCTGTCTGTCTGTCTGTCTGTCTGTCTGTCTGTCTGTCTGTCTGTCCGAATAGGCACAACAACCCGCGCGTGGCACCGTTCGATGCGCCAGTTCGGCCCCCAGGTGCCGGTGCCAGTTGCTGGTGGCCACGTGGCACGTGCCGCCACGTTGGCCATTGCAAAATCCATTTGCCCACACGTGCCGCCCATACCAGTGGACGCAGGGCGACCAAATTCGGTGGGCGGGTAGTCCACATGGGTGCGGACAAAAATTGTCTGTTTTACCCGAGGGGGGCACGTTGCCCCCCCCCCTAGGGGGGGGGGGGGGTTAACCTGATATCGCGGGGGTCCTCAGATTGCGGGATTTTTTCCCCCGCTAGCCGCACCAAATTTGGTACACCGATAGATCTCAGCGAGTGACAGATGATGGTGCCGGTCGCCGCTCGATCGGTGCCACGTACCGTCACGTGGCCACGGCAAGATCTGCTTGCCCAGTCCATACCAGTGGACGCAGGGCGACCAAACTCGGTGGGCGGGTAGTCCTCATGGGTGCGGGGTGACCTGGGGGGGGGGGGGGTGGCGACGGTGGCGCCCCCAAAGCACACGCGACAGGCACGTGCAACTTTTTTAGCGGCGTCCTCAATTCGGTCGGCCATTACTCGCGAGTTATGAAACCTAGCCGCACCAAATTTGGTGTGCGTGTGTGGCGCGTGGTCAGGGCTATCTGCTGCCATGCTTTATTTTGCGCTGGAGTCCCAGGTTCGAATCCCATCGCCGGCATTTGCTTTTTCTCCGTGAACTCTTGCAAATTCCGGTTGCGTAGCCGTGCAGGCCAAACCACGGGACGCAAGGCGATTAAACTCGGTGGGCAAGTAGTCCTCATGGGTGCATGATGAACTTGGGGTGGCGACGGTGGCGCCCTCAAAGCACGTGCGGCTGGCACGTGCAACTTTTCAGCGGGGTCTTCAATTCAGTCAGAAATAACTCGTGAGTTATGAGAGCTAGCCGTACCAAATTTGGTGTTTTTGGGTAGGTGGTGGCCAGGGCTATCTGCTGCCATGCTTTATTTGTCGCTGGAGTCCCGGGTTCGAATCCCATCGCCGGCATTTGCTTTTGCTATGCTTTTCTTTACCAATTATATTTGACAGGCGTTCCTCGTGAAATGTATGGCTACGGTTTTGCCCCGGACCCAAACCCGATCACAAAGATGGGTCCGCACTAGTCAAAAAGATATTAGAGTTTGATTTTGACATCTGTAAAAAATAAGGCCCATGTGTATTTTAATAGGGCCTCTAAACCGACAGCATCGTCTCTCTTTAACCAACTGGTAATGATAGTCGACTTGTTTTAAGGTCAGCCTTGGGATATTTTCGTCTTTCATTTATCGATTCCCCGGTGTTCGCAATCTAGAGGCTAGCACTATCAGCTGGAGTTGCTGCAGCCAGGGGGTGACACCGCTTGAGCGCCATATAGGCCGCCTCGTCGGTGCTGACAAAACGTTATTTGGCGTCACTGGCGGCAGAGTGCTGCAACAATCAAGTTGCAAGATTTCAGCTAGCAATAGTGCAATAGTTGAAATTGAACAGTCTGTTGGTGGCGTGTTGCGTGTGGGTTTCGATGGCTGACGTTCGTCAAGTTAGCAGCATCAGATATCACACTGGCAGTGTGATATTCCGAGGTGTATCGATTTTCCCAAAATTTTGCATGCAGGGCCTCCTCGATGCGCTGATTCCGAAAATATGTCTCTATAGGGTGGTATTTTTTGTCTTTTACGAGTTACAGCCATCCGCTTGAGCGCGGCGCCGACGAAGGAGCCAGAGACCCCGCCATTGACGTCATCCGGCGGTCCGCCGAGTTCAAGGTCAAATAGCTCGTGTCTTTACCTGGTTATAGGGCCTTGGATGCAGCAGTTGGCCGCCAGGGACCGCTAGTGAGCCAGGGTGTTATGACGTCGCAAGCAAATGGTACCAGTTAAAGGGAAATAATGACCTTTTTCCACTAAAATGGAGTTAGCACTTGAAATCGCCAGACGAGATCAAAATATATTGTAAATTCATCACATTTTGCATGAAAACTTTCCTACCGAAAGATATTTCAAGTTAAAGTTGATAAGCGTTCCACACTTTTAACGACCGGTACTTGCACTATTTCTGACCTTTTGTCAAGTACTTTTGGTCCTCATCAAACTGCGGGCTTTTCCCGTATTATTTTTGTACGCAATGGAGTGGAAAATATATTGTGCGTTCTGCTTGTTGTGATTATATGCCCGGCGATCTTCTAAAACTAACAGCGATTGGAAAAAGTGGCAATAAAATCGGAAGCTCATCGATGCACATCAACGCGGCATAGTTAGTGGTTGCGACCCTCAATTTTTGAAAATCGATTCATTTGTTTTCAACATTAGGAGTTGTGTATAGTTTGTCTGTGGCTGTATATAACACTATGCTTTATTTTATCATGACAAATAATAATTTTTCCCAAAAAAACTAACGAACAATAACACAAAACTGGCAATTAAATCAGAAGCTCATCGATGCACATCGACGGCGACCTATTTAGCGTCGGCGATTTGTTTACAAAGTCATTGTCATGCTTCTCGGCGCACTTAACCATCTCGGCGCACTTGGCGAGTTGTTCCTGATTAGTATACCCAAGTCCCGTAGCAGGCTTTGTTAATGACGTCATGGTGCCATTCTTGTGTAGCATTGCAAAATATATCTGATTTCGAGTTGAAAGCTAATTAAGACTTATTCAAATGATTGTTTTTAAGTTTGAATTTTCTTGTTAATCATTATTAAAGGTATTTTATCACTGTATTTCATAGTAGTTGACACTTCAGAAACTTGTGACGTAATAATATTGTATCCAATATGCATTTCCCTCACCTTTTGCCATTGTGGCGCAGTGCCGAGTGCTTTGCGAATACTAGCTTGCCTGGGGTTCAATTAATTCCGCTCTTATTTTATTCGAGTTGGTATAGTTTGCATGTTGTTGTTATTCATGACTTATACTGATAGTCAGTCATGCATCACGGATGCTTCACGGATTGCTTCACGGATCAGAGCGCTGCTCGAACGCACGCTAGTAGCGCTTTCGTTCTCCATGGCAACCAGGCGTGAGCCAATGAAAAGCCAGAACGTATTCCCTTTCTGGCTTTTGATTGGCTGACGCCTGGTTGCCATGGAGAACGAAAGCGCTACTAGCGGGTGTCCGAGCAGCGCTCAGTTTGATCGGAAATGTCACAGAGGCTCCACAAATGCCGCACTCGATGTTAACAATGGTAGGGAAGGACGAATTTGTCAATGACCTTCATGATGTACACAAGGTACTTGTTTTGTATTTCTTCCAAACTTACAACTTTGAATTTGGGAATAATTTTATTTAATTCTTAAATTTAAATAAAATAATTTTAAAAATATAACGGGAGCCTAAGAAATTGTTGCTAACAAAATCAAAAGGTCATTATTTCCCTTTAAATATTTAACGCTAAATATGTATTTATTTATAAATAAATACATATTGAATGGTACCATTGGCTTGCGACGAACACCCTGGCTCACTAGCGGTCCCTGGCGGCCCAACTGCTGCAACAACTCCAGCTGATAGTGCTAGCCAATCTAGACACCGGGTGGTTCGCTTTTTCTGCGCAATAGATGTCGACAAAAAAATTGCCATACATTTGGCAGCACAAAGGATTTCCCTGTTATTAACCAAAAATGACGTCACCAACCCAACTTTCCGCTTAAAACTAAAAGTTGAATATCTTCCAAATAATTTTAAAAAATCGGAAAAACTCACGAACATGTTCATTGTTCAGCTGACCTCGCCTGACATGCAGACATACAATTGTGATTCGACAACTTTCAAACAGGTGGCACAGTCCCTTTAAAGGGAATGTTTCACCTTTCTGGAAGTTGTCAAATATACGCTGGTTGCAGTGAAAAATATGAAGCAAGTGCTTCTGAAAACGATGGTGATATTTTTTTATCTCGGAAACTTCACTTAACTTCTAAAAATTAAGTTTTTAATATTGGTTTGATGACGTCATATTGAGCTATAGACCGCCGCTATTGGCTGACAAAGTGGGATTGGCTGAAAAGGTGTCGTCAGCCAATCAGCGGCTGCACCAGCCTGGAGTCATTATGCAAATGGCAAATTCAATTGCTTAAAAACAGTTGTTTTAGGAAAAATGGACCTGAGTAATTTAGACATATCAATAACGGCCAAAGATACTGGTTATCTGTTTAAAACTAATACAAAGGTGAAACATTCCCTTTAAGTATCGGTGGTATACCTACGTATTTCTTCAGATTATGCAAGAATACGCACGAGTGATGCACATTCTCTTCTCACAGACGTGCAAATCCTCCCCAAGGACGTAACAATCGTACGCACACCTCACGACGTACCACCAATCCTACCTACCCCCCCCCCCCCACACACACACACATACAGCCGTCCCAGTCGTCCCCCCTCCCCCTGGAGAACGTACCGGTGGTGGCCACGGCGTCGAAGCCGACGAAGCCGTAGAAGCAGCGCGCTGCGCCGGCCATGACGCCTCCAAAGCCGAACGGCATGAAGCCGCCGGAGCCGTAGGTGTCGTAATCCCAGTCCGGCACTTTGTCGGGGTTGATACGCCAGTTGGCAGGGTCCGCTGTCGGAGGGGGGGGGGCGTGAGGGTGTTGCACATACACTGCAGAAGGTAGTATTGTTCGCTGTGAGAAGGGATGAGTCTGGTCGCCACTACATAAGGTGGAAATAAATTAAAGGGAAATATTGAACTTTTATTTATTTGTCTACATTATCTTATGCATGGTATTAAATTCACGGAGTCTTAATTTAAAAGTGAAGTAACAACTTTTAATATATATATATATATATATATATATATATATATATATATATATATATATATATATATATATATATATATATATGTATGTATGTATGTATGTATGTACGTACGTACGTACGTACGTACGTACGTACGTACGTACGTACGTACGTACGTCCGTCCGTCCGTCCCGTCCGTCCGTCCGTCCGTCCGTATGTATGTATATGTATATGTATATGTATATGTATATGTATATGTATATGTATATGTATATGTATATGTATATGTATATGTATATGTATATGTATATGTATATGTATATGTATATGTATATGTATATGTATATGTATATGTATATGTATATGTATATGTATATGTATATGTATATGTATATGTATATGTATATGTATATGTATATGTATATGTATATGTATATGTATATGTATATGTATTGTATATGTATGTAATGTATATGTATATGTATATGTATATGTATATGTATGTATATGTATATGTATATGTATATGTATATGTATATGTATATGTATATGTATATGTATATGTATATGTATATGTATATGTATATGTATATGTATATGTATATGTATATGTATATGTATATTATATGTATATGTATATGTATATGTATATGTATATGTATATGTATATGTATATGTATATGTATATGTATATGTATATGTATATGTATATGTATATGTATATGTATATGTATATGTATATGTATATGTATATGTATATGTATATGTATATGTATATGTATATGTATATGTATATGTATATGTATATGTATATGTATATGTATATGTATATGTATATGTATATGTATATGTATATGTATATGTATATGTATATGTATATGTATATGTATATGTATATGTATATGTATATGTATATGTATATGTATATGTATATGTATATGTATATGTATATGTATATGTATATGTATATGTATATGTATATGTATATGTATATGTATATGTATATGTATATGTATATGTATATGTATATGTATGATATGTATATGTATATGTATATGTATATGTATATGTATATGTATATGTAAATGTATATGTATATGTATATGTATATGTATATGTATATGTAATATGTATATGTATATGTATATGTATATGTATATGTATATGTATACGA